>MU193126.1:0-17847 GCA_016904865.1 Pissodes strobi
TACAGATCCTTTATAATTACGAATACATATATTTTTAAAACCATAAACAAGAAAAAATCTAACCTTAAACAAAACAAAATTCTTAACAAAATAAATATCTGAAACACAATCGACAAGATAAATAAACGCCAACTGCTAACAGCAACAGCTAAGCTAACTGAAAATAAAACATGTTTAAAGCAGACGCTCGGGGTTTTTGTCTGTCATTTCTGGCTGCGGGTTCGATTCCCGTCGGTCGGGAGATGTTTTGTTTACCTTTTTTAAGGTTATGTTTGCTTTTCTTTAATTTACTTTTTTTTCTTAATTTTGGGTTAGCCTTGGGTTATTTTTGGTTAGTTCTTTTTGATTGCACCCCCGTACGTAGCGAGCGGAGGGTCATGCAAAGCCATAATAATACCTATTATTCTTGTTTCACCATTGCGCATATACGGTATCGCATTGAAAATTTGTCTCTATTGCTAGACGCTTGTGATTTCTGCGGCAGCGGCCGGCAGGGAACTACCAGAGATACGTGTGACGGCGGCAGAAGAGTTTAAAGTTAAAGGCTCGTGTAAAGATTCCTATTGCTTCTTCACTCAAACAAGGCCAGCGTAACTTTCAGCGGTTATCTATACTAGATGGTCCTGCTGCATGAAAGAAATTCAATTTTGTGAAATGTACTAAATTTGACCAAAATCCCTATAAAATGTACTATTGTACTTACACGTAAAAAATGTACTAAATTTAGTACAAATGTACTAAAACGGTAAGTCACTTCTGATTGTTTACTGCTAAAATTGGCCAAGTAACATGATGTCACAGCTGGTAGAGATGCCGCTTTGGAACAGGATCTGTTTTTTCCGAAACAGGTTTTCATTTGGAACAGGTACGTGTTAAACGGTTTTCCTGTTCCGATGGAACAGTCACGGCTTAACGGTCACTACACCGTGTCACGGCTCCTGTTCCGATGTACCAGTCACGGCACACGTGAGTGCCGTGGAACAGTTTTAAATTTTAAGTCGTTGCGGTTACGGTGTCACAGTTGTTTCTGTGAGTGATTTTTAAAGCTTCGCATATTTTATATTTACTACTTCTAATCACAAAGTATTAGGATATTTTGTGCTTCTAATGTCCGGAATCACGGGGCAATAACAACACAATCTTAATTTCATTGCTGCAAATAATATTATTTTACCTATTTAATGCATAGGATGCAATTAATCCAGCCTTGTCTTGTCTCTGATCGAGTATAAATTAAAGTTGAAGTTATTTTTTGTTCAGGTTCAGTGAATAAGAATATTATAAATATAAGAGACAACGTAAAGTCGCCTGTGTGATAGCATAGCATAGCTACATGTATATTATAATAGTGAGTGACCAGTTGATCGGATAAATTATCATCATTAAGAAATTCTGACCAGATTGGATTTTTGGGAAATCTGGACAGGACAACCACGTTATTTTGTGTGACCCTTCATTGCTGAGAAGATAAATCATAATAAGCTAAATTCCATTTGTTAGTATTTTTTCCGTGGTCAGTTTTGAAAGACCTTTTTGGTGTTGCGTGACCAACTAACTGCTTGTATTTACGAACTGGAGTCGACACTGTGACAATCGAATCTTACATCTCCTCTAACAATTATTCAATTGTAATTGTAGTATTTGTACTTATTAATATATTCAATATATATGGACCTACTGTTGCCGATGGCATGAAATGAAATTATGTTATGGCTAAGCCAAAATTATCAGATTTTGATGTAAATTATGTTAAAACCTGAAAATGGCCAATCAAGCAAAATATATCCCTTCTGATTCGCCATATTATTATGTAATATGCAATTTTTTTTATCAGAATGCTGCAAAATTATGTTAAAATCTAATAATTATGTGACAATCGGCAACACTGCTTGGATTGCTGCCATCGCGTTCGCCCTGGGACAACGAACACGTCATGGTCCAATACAATTGTCGAAACAGGTAGGAACAGAAAGTAGAATTATTTAAGTTTTGGAACAGTTTGGAACTGGAACAGTTCAAAAAAACTGTTCCACAGGTACTTTTTAAAACTGGAACAGGTTGTACCTGTTATTTATAAATATCCTGTTCCAAGCATCCCTAACAGCTGGACAGGTCGCAAATCGAAATATTCTTGCGTTCACGGGCGGCAATGCGCTATTGCCAGTTTGTGCACGACTACTGAAGTTATTACGATTGTTTCTCAAGATCACCTTGCCTAATTTTATGAAAAAAGTGAAAGGAAAATGGCAAATCCAACTGATAGATTATCCATTAAATACTTCAAAGAATGTCGGTAGAGGAAGATTTTTTACACTAATACTTTTTTCTAAAATTAAAAAAAAATTAGAAATTTTCGAAAATTTTAACGACATAGCGATGAACAGTATTATATTTCTAAGATATTCCCAAATTTTCAATGAATTTAACGCTGCCATTTTCCCGTAGCTTTATATGCCATTTTCCCAATATACTAGTCACTGAACAATCCTCAGGTGTACTCCTAATTTGTGACCATGCACCTAAAACAAATTTTAGTTGACATGTTCAATTTTAGCGTATACTGGACTCGATTACATCAAGATGAGAATAGAATCCAGGACCCCTACTGAAGTAATGCCACAAACATAATGTTTGCCAACGCCATGAGATATAGTTTAAATGTAATATAACTAATATGTAACCATACAACAAAATATATATGAAAGTTGAATACTGGTTAATCAATATTTGAATTTTAGCTATTCTACCCGTCATATAGTGGATATACAATTAAGTGTATATGGTGTATATCCAGGTTGAATAATGGTTACGCAATTGCTGTATTTTTTTTTATCGCAGTGGCACACACACTAAAGGGAGATCCTATGGCGCTCGACGAGCGGTGTGTGCGCGAAGATGTTGATTGACTAGGTGCTTGAATATTTGTAGGTTGTCATTAGTGGGAAACAGATGTCCTGGAAGTGAGTTCCACAGTGATGCAGTGCGACAGACAAAGGAGTTCTGGTAAAGCGATGTTCTAGGTGTTTCTAGTTGTACGACGAACTGGTGCGCTCCTGCCGTCTGTCGGGACTGTCTGACAGGAGTTGCCAGGGGCGGGATTATGCGGGCCAAATCCTGGGAACATCTGCCGTGAAAGTATCTGTAAAACAGAGACATCTCGGCCACATGTCTGCGATGTTCCAGATTATCCAGATTCCGGGTCAACTCCGGATCGCCGACGAGACGCACAGCCATCTTCTGAATGGAATCCAGCAGCTTTAGGGTATGCTTTGGTGCGGCATTTCAGATATGTGAGCAATATTCTAAGCACGGTCTTATTTGCGCTTTGTACAGCAAGAGCAACTGCTGCGGTGTATAGAGTGTTTTGTTGCGAAATAGCACACCAAGCTTCTGCGAGGCTGATTTTGCGATGTTAGCAACATGGTCATGCCATGACATATTGCTGTTGACCGAGACACCCAGCAGCCCGATTGACGAGGATGAAGGAATGGTCGATCCTGCCATAATGATGTCAGGGCCCGCTGTATTGGCCCTTAACGATATGCAGGCCCTAATATGAAAGGATAAAATATGCGTACGGATATGTCAGAAAAACTTAAATTATATGATTATTTAATAATCGGTATACAAATGGAAGATAACCTTTAAAGCAGATAAATATAAGGAATATTCAAGTAATTATATAATCGTCATAGTTTTGCGATATTAGTTTCAGAAAAACCGCTTGTATAGTGGCCGAAAATAGTTAATTTGTCAATTAATAGTATACAGGTTTTGTATTATGGTCATTCGATTTTTGTATAGTGGCTTTTTTCTCTCTCAGTGTATCTCGTTGGACTTCTATCTTGATCGTGTACCAGATAGGACTGGCTGGTGTTCCCAGGAAGAACACTGCGGTTTATCCTTTCGTTTACGATTGCCCGATCGATATTCTTTTGCATAGGACTGCTTTTTACCGTACATGTAACTAGTAAAGGCCGATATAAGCCAAGTGCCCACGTTTTTCTAGTCGCCGGGGACGTAACCCCGGCAACCGCCCCTATTATGGGTGACCCAACGGACGATGAGGACACTCAGTTCAATATCGCAATGGAGTCCGTCTCCGATCGTAAATTATCAGATGATTCCATGCGTAAAATACGTAGTAGATGCAAGAGCTTCGCAGAAGTCTGCGTCCAGTGCCGGCTGGACTATGAAAGTTTACAGAATTACGGCAACTTAAGCATTGGCGATGCCTCAAAACTCACGTCAAAAGTTCGCCAACATTACAGAGACGCTCATCCTTTTTTGAGAATAAAGAAGTCAATATCGTCGTGTCGAAACGTTGGCGTTTTGATTTGAATATTTAATAAATATTGTCCAAGTGAGCTGAGATTTCCTTCAACCTAAAAATATCGTCAAAGATTGACACAGGTAAAAAGAAAGCGAGCCCAACGAACATCCAAGGTACCGAGACCGCGAAAAAGTTGAAGATCACCTTGAGCGATCGACAACAAGAGCAAAAAACAAAAGACGCTTTTTGTCATATGGATGCAGCCAAGACGGCTGATCTACTTGAAAACTACCCTAAAGTAATGGCTCCGCCGCCTCCCCCGGCAAATACAGCTCCTGCGACCCTGGTAGGTGATAAACCCAAAGACATTTTTAAAACGCCCTTCAAGCAAATCCCGTTCAAAAAGAACTTTAAGATCAATACCCCTGATATGGTACCCCCCCCCCCCCCCCCCCCCCCATGTGCCTACATCAAATCAATTTCAACCCCTTACCGATATTGACACGGAAGATGAAGACACGGTGAGTGTCGCGTCCACCACTGCTTCCACCGGGGTTAAGCGTAAAGCAACCACAAAGAAGCAGACTAAAACCGCCTCCAAACCGAAAATTCAACCCCCACATCCGGTTGTCATCAAAGGCCCTCCGGCCGACCACATCAGGCAGCTAAGGGAAGATCTGCAAGCAATGCGAATAAGCCGCTACCAACTTAAATACACAAAGAATAGCGTAATTGTGTACTGTGAGAACGCAAACGATTTACACACACTGAAAAGGACCCTTGATATAGAGCGTACTGAGTATCACTCATACGCAGAGACCCAAGAGAAGACGAGGGCATTGATTGCGACATCAAGCCTCAAGAAACAACTGAAGCGCTCAGCGATAAGCACAACGTAAAGCCGAAAAATATATATGAAATGAGGAAGACAAGGCAGCCAGTGTACCTTGTCATACTCGGAATCGACCATACCGTACGACGATTAAATATCGAAATCAAGACTTTAATGCATGTCCGTATTTCGTGGGAAGCAAGGCGCTCCGGCAAACCCGTATTTCAATGTAAAAATTGTCAACAGTACGGGCACGCCAGGTCCTACTGCAACAGGAAGACGGCATGCAGCAAATGCACGGGGCCGTATGACATCAAACAATGCTCGCAAGAACATATCAAGTGCGTAAACTGTAGCGGACCTCATCGATCCATTGATGAGGAATGCCCAGTTTACGTTTACAAGCTGAATATCATTGAAGCCGCCGGAGCCAGGAATAAACAACCTAAGCAAACCTGCAAACCTGCACCGCCACCGGCCAACCCGGCTTGGCGCGATAATACCACGACAAAAGTAGCAGACGGCTCACGGAGCCAAGAGCTAAGCAATGCCTAACGAAACGAAGACTATCAGGGACAGTTTCCGCCCCTACAAGGCAGCAGAGCTTAAGTCACCCGAGAGAATGTTGATAAACAAAATGCAAATGTACAGGTTAGTGGTACTGTTCCTGGTAGTTTGAAACATGTCAATAATAACGTAAACACATATATTTAATACTCTTATATCGTGTGTCAAGCTTGATTACCATGGAACTGCAGTTCGCCGAGGATGTACTTGTTGCACTCATTGCACTTGCTTGATGTGTACTTTGGTTAATTTGCGCATGAGCTAACGAGGCAAATAGTATATTTCACATATTAAAATCAATAAAATCATAAATATGGTATGTACATTTTGAAATCCAAGTCAGTGTGAAACGCCCTCATCATAAATTAGTATCTATGTTAACAATATAATTTAGTAAATTTATTTGTCGTATAACTTTAATGATATTCCAAAAATGAATAGATGTTTGTGGTGGATAGAAATAGTTGAAAAACAACATATGATTACAAAACAATATGAACCTTAGTTTTCAAACAGGATGTAACTGCAGATATTCATTTATAATTTTTGGGTTAAGAGGTAAATAAAACATGATATTAACACACTTCTAATTTTATTGCCCCTTAAATAAAATAGTGTATTTTTGTTTTATATAGGTATTCTTCTTTAGACGACATTTGTTTGGCTTCATGGAAAAATCTCACATTTTTGTACAAATCCATAATTAATTTACATAATTGTATTCTATGATTGGCATCTTCACTACAAGTTCACACCGACAAATTGTCCAAGTTTGGAATAACAATAAACAAAGTAAGTATAGGCATTTGAGTAAAGTACAAAGCAAACAGTAAACACCAAAATGGACGACTCACAATGACTTTAATACTGTAAACGGCATATATTTATTAAATATATGGTAAACGGCAACAAACAACAATACGGCAAACGAGTTGACAATTCGGCGCTCTATACGACCACGCACACGTGGAGGCGATCGATAATCGAAGGGGCACCGCTTATTGGTTGAAATAATTGACTTGCGCTCAACGCTGAAAGTACACATCGATCATTCTATCTCGTTTTGATTTCGGACAAATTTTGGCACGACTCACGATATAGTAGTATTAAATATATGGTAAGCACGGATCGGGCTTGGCCGCGCGTGAGGTCTTCCCATGGCCTGTATGAGCATGTTCTTCAAGAGTTTGAAGATAGGGTTCCGTTTAAAAATGTCGCGTGAAACTCAGCATCTTAATTTTTGATAGGTTGACTGGTTGACAGTATAGGTTTAAAATAACCAAATATAGAATAGAATATAGCTAGTATGTACCATAGATGAATATAGCTTAGCTATATTCATCTATGTATGTACTTATAGATGCCTACATAACATGTAACATGAAAACATAACAATCATAACATTGAGAAACAACTAAAAGGCGGCTTCTTAGTACTTCTAATTCTGTATAGATAATATATTACAATAGCAATCTACAGCTCACTACAAGACAAGATCACGAGTCGGCCCGAACGAATTTTGTTACTTTTTACCCTTGTCTATACGGTCTAGCGGAAAGGCTCTAAGCGGTTTCGTGGTTTAGTGGTACGATTCTGGATTTCCGATTATGGCATTCTGCGTTCGATTCCCGTCGGTGTTTTTTTTTAATTTATTTTTTAAGGTTATGTTTGTTTTTTTTCTAAATTTGAGTTAGTTTTGTTTCATTGAGCCCTGGAGCGAGCGAAGCGAGCAGAGGGCCATGAGTGAAGTTAAGATTGACTTCGAAACTCGTTCGGGCCGACTCGTGATCATGTTTTGTAGTGAGCTGTAGATGCTAGTACATGTTACAGAGGAAATTTATTCCTATGTAATGTAAAAAATAACATTTTGTTGTGTTAGAACTAAAAATATAATCCATTGCTCTTTTTTTAAATAGTATTTTTTGTATTCTAAGCACAGGCGCGTGCTTGTAAAGTTCTCTACAAGTCTGGGTAAAATTTACTTTTATTTGTGACTTTTAATATGATCAACTATAAGCCTGTTTCTAGAGTCTGTCCATGCATTAGCGGCATTCACACGTAGATTCAATCAGGCATTCTTGGAACGTCCCGCTCCAATCGCGAGTTCGGGAGAGAGGAATGGAGCGTGGCGCCAATAGCCAATCTTACAAAAAATTTCAAATTTTCTTGAAAATCCAAACGCCACATTGATCACGCGAGATACAAAACAGTTTTGGTGTTCACGCACATGTAATACACCATTGCAGTTTTAAGCTGCGAGAAAGAATGAAGGATAAAACCGTGACTATTCCTACTGCAACAATCCTGGCGCGTCACGCTCCACTTGTCTCTCCCGAACTCGCGATTGAAGCGGGACGTTCCAAAAATGCGTGATTGAGTCTACGTGTGAATGCCGCTATGGTCGCATACAGTGTTGCCAATTAGCGTGTAATTACACGCTTTGTGTGCGTTTTGATTGTCTTGCGTGCATTTTTCGAACGCTCTCAAAAAGCGTGTATTTTGTGTGTAATTTCACAAAAGGCGTATATTTTGAATGTAATTTTGTAAATTGAAAAACCCTTGTGTTTTTTTACGGCTTTCCAAGCCAAAGCCGAAATACCATTGCCATCTATTGTAATAAAAAATAAATAGGACTAGACGTGCTTTCCTGTTCTGATTTACAAATCCAACGACATCTGTCGGGCTATGACCCACTATACGGCTGTTCAGTTTGTTTAGGCTTTGCTTTTATCTATTTTCTACTAGGTAGGTGTTAGCACTGTCAGCACCCAAACCTGATGGGCATGGGGTTCCCCATGGAATTTTGGTGCTATGTTCACTGTGTGCACAGTATTTTTTGTTGTTTGTTCGTTTTTGGTTTTACTTATTCCTTTCGTAGTGCTATGTATTGTGCGGCTTAAATTAGTGTTATTTGTTATTTTATTTTTGTGTTTAATATTAAGAATTTTCGAACTAGATGCTTGTTAACATTTTTGGTAGCCTAAACATGATATAACGAAAAAAGTAATAGATTCTTTTTCCCTTGGAAATAGCGTAATAGAAAATACCTGATTATAATAGATCTATTACTATTAGGTTTGTTTTAGCAGCGATTTCAAACGGTTTCAAACCGACGCTTATATCGTTATGCGCAAACGCTTATATCGTTATGCGCAAACTCCGGACGGTTTGGAACCGTTTGAAATCGCTGCTAGAACAAACCTATTGTAATAGGGGTGGCAACACTAGTCACCACGACTGTCACGTGGCAGTTGTGACAGCACAGAATTTCCCTTGTCAAAGCAAAATACAAACCCAAGTGTGACAGCTGACAGCGTGACACCACAAGTCACCTCTGCCTTGTGTTACATTTTTATTTTTTAGTTGAGCAGGGCGCAGATACTTCATTCTTAATCATCCGCCCGCCTGACAAGCCGTGGAGTTGCGCGTTTGCATCACAAACACATTTCTGACAAACATGTTACGGTCGAGGAAATTGCTGTCAGCGCGTCTCGTGGGGCAGTGGTCAGATTCTGTGCTTGCGAAGGGATGGTCCGCGTTCGATTCCCGTCGGTAGCAAGACTTTTTTAATATTTTTAAGGTTATGTTTGTTCCTTATTTTAAATTTGGGTTAGTTCTATTTCGTTGCGCCCCAGAGCGAGCGAAGCGAGATGAGGGCATAGAATGAAGTGAAAAAAAATATTCGCGCGCAAGCCCAGGTTTCGTCAGCCGGATGGACTTGTGTAGATGGTTAAGAGTAAAATGTGTGCGAACCGAGCCTGTTGGTTGACCGGAGACAGGGTTGACCTCTAGATTTGGGCCCATTTCTCAAACTCATTCGTCAAAAAAGTTATTCTTTCTTCCTGATTTTTCAAAATATTAAAATGTAGGTGTGTGTAAAAAGTGTGTATTTGTGAAACCAAGTGCGTGTAAAAGCGTGCAATTTGAACAGCTCATTGTGTAATTTCACAAATTCAGATCGGCAACACTGGGTCGCAAAGCGAAAAAATGCGGTCAGTGCGTTGGATGCTGGAATGGACGCGATAAATTGAAATATCATTAGAATATTTTTTTAATTTGGGCTGGAACTAAAAATTTAATTTCATTTTTCGATGGGCGTTTTGTTTTGCGGCAAATTTGATTCTTGATTGAAAATCAGGACATTTGGCGTCCAACTATAGGTCTTGGCAGAACGTATTAAAATGGAAAATGGCCCGAAAAATCAACCCTAATCACAGATAACAACAGACACCGACAGGTCGCGACAGGTCAGGCCAGGCCGCGCCTTTGAAGTTACCGACTTGCGCCGGGACGGGCGCGCAATCACAGATTTTTCCGGAGGTAGGTAACTGCTACTATTATTTAGAGAAAAACAGAATACTTGATTAAATATCCTAAAACTAAAAGAAAAAATTAAAAAATTAAACAGAAATCTTAAAATTCCAACCTATCATCTTAATTATTTTTGTGCAGTGCGATTTCAGCCGTATTCGATTACTATTTTTTTTAATCAATCTACTATTTTTTTACATCAATCTACTACCTAACTATAAAACTGATCTGGCAACACTGATTAAAGATATGGGATCGACACACAACTATTATTAAAGCTGCATTTACATTCAATTTGAAGTCCAAGTCAAAGTGCAATTCGCAAATATGTCATTTACATTGAACGAATTTTTAGGTTACGTAATTATTACGTATGGAATGTTTTATTTTGTGTGATTTAAATTGCCAGATAATTACAAATCATTTTTAAGAACAATTCCTCGTTAAAATCGTTTTTTTTTCACAGTGCCTTCAAAAAAATCATTTTCATCAAAGTGGGGGCCCTTCAAAGTCCATTTTACATGTGACCAAATTGTTTGATACAAATGTTAACTTATTCTAACACAAAATTGAAATTTACCTAATCCATAGATAAATTAGATCTAACCTAAACAAAGCAACATTAAGAATATTAAGATAAACAAAAATAATCTAACCTACAAATTTATTTTCTGCTTGCGTTCGGCAAGCAGCTTAAAGCTGCATTTACATTCAATTTGAAGTCAAATTCAAGTTGAAATTTGCCTGCTTGTCATATGGTGACAGCACGTAGCATTTACATTGGACAAAATTCGAAGTTGACGTTGAAGTGAACTTTGAATTTTGTTAAGCTGCTTGCCAAACGCAAGCAGAAAATAAATTTGTAGGTTAGATTATTTTTGTTTATCTTAATATTCTTAATGTTGCTTTGTTTAGATTAGATCTAATTTATCTATAGGTTAGGTAAATTTCAATTTTGTGTTAGAATAAGTTAACATTTGTATCAAACAATTCGGACAGATGTAAAATGGACTCTGAAGGGCCCCCACTTTGATGAAAATGATTTTTTTGAAGACACTGTAACTGAAAAAAAAACGATTTCAACGAGGAATTGATCTTAAAAATGATTTGTAATTATCTGGCAATTTACAACACACAAAATAAAACAATCCATACGTATAATTACGTAACCTAAAAATTCGTTCAATGTAAATGACATATTTGCGAATTGCACTTTGACTTGGACTTCTAATTGGATGTAAATGCAGCTTAACAAAATTCAAAGTGCACTTCAAAGTCAACTTCGAATTTTGTCCAATGTAAATGCTACGTGCTGTCACCATATGACAAGCAGGCAAATTTCAACTTGAATTTGACTTCAAATTGAATGTAAATGCAGCTTTATTATAACAGTTTTTCGTTTTTCAAGAAAAAAATAGTTCTTGGTTGCTTGGTTCTTGATAATTTTATTGTAGTTACATTACCATTACCAGAGACAACAATTGTCATTCATTATCACCCCCTTAATATTTATCAATGTTCATTATGCTTTTTGAAGGTAAGTGAGGGCTCAAGGTGTAGGCCTAAAAATTTGCCGAATTCGGCCTGACCATTGGGAGTTTATCTCTGACGTGTTATTTTTACAGTTTTTGATTGATTAAGTACTAAAGTAGGTGATAAAACTTATTAACCTGGAACCACCGGTCAACCTCCCTCCTGCCTGTGCTTAATGTAATGCTTCTGCATTAGAACGTAACCTTATTCAGACAGGATTTTCTGATACATATACAATATTCCAGCAATACCAATACAATACGCAGACATGAAGCTCCAAAGAGAGGCGAAATCAAGTACATACAGCAGCACAGTTAAAGAAACATTCATTAACATAAGGTATTTCTCATCTGTATTTTTTCAGTAAGATACAAAGTGGGATTATCAATTTGATCTACTCCAAAAACATCAACTACGTCTGACAAAACATCATTACTCCCATTTTTAACAGGTAATTGAGATAAAAAAATCTGCATTTGCATGTAATTTTGGATTTTTGTACTTAATATTGTAATTGAAACCCTATAAAAAGAGAGCATAATGTTGCATTCGCATTGCAGTATACACTGGTAAACCTTTTATTGGAGAAAAAATTTGAATCAAAAGCCAATGATCTGTACCTAACTAATGTAAATTTGTTTGAAAATAAATATTGATGAAATTTTTTATTGCAAAAATGATAGCTAAGCTTTATCTATTTGAGAATACTTTTTCTGGGTCTCAGAAAGAGCTTGTGATGCTTACTGAATACTCTTTCTGAACCATCTGGATACACATGAGACAACACAGGACAAACTCTGTATGAGCTTGCATCCATTGCAACAAGTAATGGCTAAAATTGTACCTTACGGAGAGGAAACAACATGTAAAACTTGGTAGCACATTGTCTTATGAAATTCCTGTTACATCGGGCGTCCCTTAGGGACCATGCTTAGGGCCAGTATTGTTCTTATTATTTATTAACAGTGTTGCACGGGTTTTCAGATATTGTGAATGTCTTTTGTACACGGTTGATTTAAAACTGTATTGTGCTGTGTACTCACTTTGGGACTGCCTAGACGTGCAACAGGATTTAGACAATTTTTCGGGGTGGTGCGACAAAAATTGTCTGCAAATTAATATAAATAAATATAAAGTTATGCGCTTTCACAAAAATAAAAATCCTGTAGAATACCAGTATATGATAAATAGCACTAATCTCGAAACTGTAAATAGTTTTAATGACCTAGGTGTGGTATTTAGTGACGATTTAAGCTTTAACAAACATATATATAATGTTGTATTAAAGGCAACAAGGATGTTGGGTTTTCTGCGTCATGTTTGTTCTGAGTTCTGTGATGTGAGGACTATTAGAGTTTTATATAATTCTCTTGTGCGTAGCATATTAGAATATAATAGCATTGTATGGTGTCCCCTGTATAACTGTCATATTCAACTTTTGGAAGTGGTACAAAACAAGTTTGCAAAGTTTTTATTGTACAAATTTCGATTTCCCTATAGAGACGTGCCTTATGTCACGCGACTTCAGCTGTTAGGATTAGAGAGTTCAGAGGTGCGACGAAGACAGGCCTTGGTTCTATTTTTATATAAGTTAGTAAATGGTCATATTGATTGTAGTGATCTACGTTGCACTTTAGATTTTCGAGTGTCTCAGAGACCAACTAGATTGAGGCAGTTATTTGTGAATGCGCGCTACAGAACAAATTATGGAAGCCAGTGTTTTAGTAGCAAGTTGGTTATAAATTATAATAGATATTTTAATAATACAGAGCTCTTCAGTAGAAGTCTTGACATTTTTAAAGCAACAACTAAAAGGGCTGTTTTAAGCTTCCAAGATGCGTTTTTCTTATTTTTTAAGTTTTCTTATTGTACTAATATGTAGGGTCTTGTGTCAAGTGTACTTGAGAATAAATAAATAAATACATGTTTGTAGAAGATTTATGAATTCCAAATTTGTCAACATAACCACAATAGTTATTTTTATCTTTAAAAAATTAACTTTTGTCAATATTCACTCTGATATTATAATGTTTTAATCTTTGAAAAACAGATTCAAGTCTTTGTAAATGAATTTTAATGTCATCTAGAAAAACAAAAACTCCCTGTAAAATAGATTTTATTTTTTCATATATAATATCACAAGAGAAAAAATTTTGTCGGCAAAATTATATCATGTAAAATGTTTTCAATTTCCCTCTGCCAAATTGCAGGCGCTGATGCAATTCTGTACAAAAGCCTGTTGCAGTGAAACAAACCTTTATGTATATTCACCGTAAGTAAATGTCTGTTTTCAGGGCATACCTCCATGTGTAAGTAAGCCTGTCGCAGATCAATTTTAGAAAAAGTTTCCTTACCAGCCATGGATGAGAAAAGTTCATCTATGTTTGGCAATGGATGATCATCAATCACTAATTGAGAATTGAGTGTAACTGAAAAATCGTGACTCAAACGTACTTTTATTATTGTTTTTTTAAAATAGGTACCACTGGTGTGGCCCATTCTGACAAATTGACTTTTTCAAAAATACCGGCTTCTACTAAATCATCAGAACTCTTTTTCAACCAGAGATATCAATGTGAATGGCATTGTATGAGCTCTCAAAAATACGGGCCTAGCATTAGGTTTTAGAGTCAATTTAGCTTGAATACCTGTAATTTGAAGAATATGACATGAATACGTGCACGCAGTGTTTGCTCCGTTATTTTGTTCTAATATCGCTGCGCTGGTTATACCTCAAATTAAATCGTGAATTTTGGTGTGTCAGAATATTACCGGTAGTTCTATAATATGGCACTTGGATTAAGTGTTCAAATTGTGTTTTTATAACATTATTATCGTTTTACATCTTAATTAATGGTTTATATGTTAACAACAAGCGATAAAAAAGAACATCAACAAGTAAATGCCATAGGAGTTTTTTTTGTTGGTGCTATCGTCCAAAACTGTGGAGTTTTTGCATCGCTCATCGCTGATTGTAATTGTACGAGGTCGTGTCAGTAATTACCAACATGGATTTTATGTGTGGAATTTGTAATGGTGAAATTAAAGAATCTGAAAAGAAATTTGTCGAGTGTGATGGCTGTAGCCAACGATTTCACTACCAATGTTCAGGCCTTTCTCCTACGGAAATTAGGGTTATTGAACCTAAATCATAAAGATTGTTAAAATATTTTTGTAATACGTGTCAGGACAGTCTGCGAATGGTCCCTGCATTGATGAAGAGGATGGATACACTGGAAAAAAGGTATGACGATCTCATGACTCGTTTTGATTCTGTTGCTGAACAGCTTCAACGAAGATCTGATGCTCCAACTTCTGCTAGAGATGTTAATGGGCCATCCAATAATGGATGTGAAGATTTTATTTCTGAACATGAAGACCGCAAAGCGAGATAAAAAAATCTCATGATTTGCAACATTCCTGAATTCCAAAAAAGGGACGTTCAAGATAAGATACAGGATTATCTCAAAAACGTAAATAATGTTATTGCTCCTATTGTTGGTGAGGGCAAAATTAAAAAGGTCTTCAGAGTAGGTAAAATGGGGGATAAGCCCCGTCCTGCCAAGATCATGATGGAGAGTCAAATTGTAAATTAATGTACTAAAGAATAGAAAGAAAATTGCTCAGCTTGATATTAATGTGAGCTCAGATATGACAATAAATCAACAAACCTACATAAAGAAGCTTAAAATTGAAATTGAACAACGTAATGCTAAGGGCGAAAATCTTACTGTTAGGTTTTTTTAATGGCAACCCTAGGATTGTGGAAGCGAGAAAAAACTAGGATTAACGGGTGAACTGTCTGCATAGAATCCTGACGTCCCAAGTATTTATGTTTATTATCATAATGTGGGAGGTATGCAGACTAAAATATTAAGGTTTCAACAGGCTGTATCGGTATGCAACTATGACTTCATAATGATAGCCGAGACGTGGCTTACGTCCGATTATTCGGATGCTGAATTGGGGCTAGTGAATTATCATATATTTAGGAAGGACAGAGACACTGGTCCAGGGAATATGAGACAGCAGCATGGTGGTGGTGTGCTAATAGCTACTCATACTAGACTTCAGTCGGAAATTGTACAGCTGGACAATGATGATCTCGAACATATTTTTGTATTATTGAAATTTAGTCATAAGAAAATTCTTTTGGGTTGTTATATTCCTCTGGTGGCTAGTGTACATTATTATGATTTTCATTGTACGGTAGTGGAGAGTGTGCTGGCTCGATTTCAGAACATAGATCTTGTCTTGGCTGGCGATTATAATCTTCCGGATGCTCTCTGAAGTAACGATGCACAGGATGCACTGTGCTATTAATGATTATTTAATATGTGTTGACTGGAATAGTTTACAAAACACGACTCTGCGGTACAAATATTTTATAATATTCTTTATATTGTTTTGGCATTGTATGTTTGTCTTAGGAGATTTAAAACTTCGTCATTTCCAGTTTAGTTTACAGCAGAACTTCGAGGTTTGATAATACAAAAAAAGATTGCTCACAAGCAATTTAAATAATCCGGCGATTATGATGACTATTATTTATTTTCTCAATTGCGAACTCGTTGTAGTGAACTGAGTGAATTATGTTATGGTGAATATATTGCAAATATTGAAGCGCGTATGAATACAAATCCCAGAGCTTTTTGGCGGCATATTAATGATAGGAAGGGTAACTACAATCTTCCTAACAGCGTGTATTATGGACCTCGTAAAAGTGATAGTTTGGAGGGTATAGTTGATCTTTTTGCAATTTTCTTGTCAGTTTATGTTCCAAAGCACGATATTGATACTGAATTTAATTTTAAACAAACTTTAGAGATAGATAACTTTAAAGTCTCGGTCGTTGATATTATTGATAGAATTTATGAATTGCCCTTCAAGTTTACATATGGTCCTGATCTGTCTTTTTAAAGAATTGTGTTTTCACCATAGCAACTTTTTTTAGTTTATCTCTTAGTTCAGGGCAGTTTCCTGAGTTTTGGAGGCATCAAACCCATCTATAAGTCAGGTTCAAGGGAGGATATACGGAATTATAGAGCTGTTTGTACTCAGTCTGAGATCCCTAAAGTTTTTTGATTTTCTTTTTACTAAACATCTTTCATGGTCATGTCAAAGAATGATTGCTAAATAACAGCATGGATTCGTGAAGGGAATATCTGTGGATACCAATCTGATTGAATACAATCACCAGATTGTTACTGCATTTGAGGGCAGGTACCAGCTTGACTTTGTATACACAGACTTCTGAAAGGCTTTTGACAGGGTCAACCTGGTGGTGCTAACTAGAAAGCTTAAGGCTCTGGAGTTTCCCGACAGTCTTCTTCGATGGTTGGAGAGCTTTTTGTCACCCCGCACACAGTGTGTAAAAATTGCGGGACACTTGTCCAGAGTCATCGAGGTGCCTTCTGGGGTTCCGCAAGGGTTGCATTGTGGTTCAATATTGTTCGATATTTTTGTGAATGATATAAGCAATGCTATTAAGCATAGCGATTTTGAGATGTTTGCGGATGGCTTGACGCTTTTCAAGATAGTGAAGTCAAAGATTGATTTTGATCGGTTGCAGTGTGATTTGGACAGCTTTTGTGATTGGTGTCTGGCTAACGACATGAGCCTGAACGTTGGGAAATGCTGTACCATAACTTTTTCCAGAATTTCCAAACCATCCATAAATAATTACCTTATTAATGGAAACGAGGTTAAAAGAGTACAGCAAATCACGGATTTGGGGGTTATTTTAGATTGTAGGTTGTCATTTCAGCCTCATGTAGATGTTGTCACTGCTAGGTCTTTGAAGCAGTTGGGCTTTATGTGCAGGGTAGCTGTGGGCTTTACTTCACATACTTTTAGATTATTATATTGTTCATTGGTAAGATAAATTTTAGAGTATGGTTGTTTGGTTTGGAGCCCGCACTACCGTACTTATGTTGACCAGATTGAAACTGTTCGCAACAAATTTTTACGCGTTTATGCTTATAATAGAGGACTGCGAAGAGCAGATTATACTTATTCTGGAATAAGAACTTTAGCAAGTTTACCATCTTTAGAGAATAGAAGAAAAGTAATAGATATAAGTTTTGTATATAAATTAATATCTGGAAACATAGATTGTACCAATTTGTTATCGAGGGTTGATTTTTACTCAGGTCGATACACTAGAATCACTGAATTGTTTCGTATGCCGTTTCATTCTGGTAATTATGGCTACTATAGCCCACTGAGTCGAGTGCTCCGGCATACGAACCAGTTTAGTGAACATATAGATGTATTTCAATGCTCGCTGGTCGCTCTAAAGAGAGAATTGTATAGGTTGATTGGCTTTTGA
>JAEQML010061719.1:0-25370 GCA_016904865.1 Pissodes strobi
AATATCAAAAAATTAGAATATTCGGTTGAACATATTAAAAATAGTCACCACAAAAAAAAAACATTTACGGAAACGCCTTAAAATTTGAATTAAAATAAATAAGTAAGCCCTTAATGGGCACCATTTTAAAATATTTTATTACAGCACAATATTCGGTTGAACATATAAAAATAGTCACAACAAAAAAAAAAACATCTACCATTTTAAAATATTTGATTACAGCACAGAAACTCATCACTACTATAAAATACATTTCTAATCAAAATCTCTTTTATGAAAGACTTCAGTTTAGTTAATGAAAAGCTTCGCACATTAGGAGGTAACTTGTTATAAAATTTTATGGCAAGGTGCTCAGGCCTGCACTGGCACTTCTTCAGCTTGCAGTATGCAGTTATAAGGTTATCTCATCCACGTGTTGGATAATCATGTATATCACCGTGAGAATCAAAATTACTTACATTTCTTTACATAAATAATACTTTCCAGGATAAATACACTCGGAAAAGTTAGCATTCTAAGGTCTCTAAATGTTCCCCTGCAGTCCTCCCGAAAGCCCAACCCAGCAATGACCCTGACTGCCTTTCTCTGAAGCGCAAACACTGCCCGCGAACGACGCCCCACCCCACGCCATTATGCCGTATGTCATAACAGAATGGAATAGAGCATAATAGGCAGACAGGACAGTAATGTCTCCATTGAGACAATGCCCCTCAGATTCTTCAGCAGAAAGAGGCAACTTCCCAGCCTTCTCGACACACTCTCCACTTGGACGTCCCATTTTAGAGTGGGATCCAGGTAAACCCCCAAGAACTTGACAGACTCCCCATTGTCAACACCCTGTAAATCCCGTAAAGTAAAAATTAACCTTTGAGTCTTATCAGTGTTCATGAGAAGCTTGTTAGAACGGAACCATAGCTCAGCCCTCTCATGCGCCTCCCCCTGGAACGGCAAGCGTCGTGTCATCCGCAAAGAGAGTATATCTTGCATGCGCCTCACTCAGAGGTAAATCATTGATGTAAATTAAGAAGAGGATAGGTCCCAGGACCGACCCCTGAGGAACACCGATACTCACAACACTCTCAACCGATGACCCGTCGCCCACTCTCACAGCCTGCTTCCGATCCTGTAGATATGATTCTAGGAGTTTACTTCCATTTGTGAAATTGTAATATTTTAGCTTATTCAGCAAAATATCATGGGAGACGCAATCGAAGGCCTTGCTAAGATCTTAGAACTGAACGGGGTCATATTCCAAATCTTCGTACGAGTCCATCACTGTGGAGAGTAAGTCGAGAATGCCCAGAACAGTGCTCCTTCCCTCCCTAAAACCAAACTGAGTATTAGAGAATAGATTGTTATTTTGAAAAAATGTGTTAATTTTTTTAGCCATGCATTTCTATAATTTTTGACACTATTGGGAGTAATGAGATCGGCCGATAGTTGGATACGTCCGTCTCGTCCCCCATTTTAAAGATAGGCACCACTATAGCTTTCTTTAGAACCTCGGGAAAAACATTCTCTTTAAAACATTGGTTGGTCATTTTTGTGAGTGGAATTATTATGAGCTTTTTTATTTGTTTTACGAGTTTCACTGAGAGACCATAGGTGTCAGTGCTGTTTTTATTTTTTAATTTGTCAATGATATCCCTGACTTCATTGAACGTTACCTCACCAAAGATAAAGCTGTGGTTTAAGTTTATATTTAAGTTATCTAGGTAATCAAGTGGATCTATACCTATGTCCCTACACTGTTTATTCTTACCCCTCTGGTTATTAATAAGACCCCACATGCTTTTTGATGGATTCTTTGCCGTTCGACTCATGTTATCGTTTGCTGCTTGCTTGTGATCTTTAATTGCTTGGACATATCTTTGCTTACTCAGTTTGTACTCTTTCCTGTTTCCAGGTGTGTTATATTATCTACTTACCTGCCCAAGAAAAGAAACTGTTTCTCTCATGTGCCACAGAGTATCGTTGAACCACCGAACTCTATGCGGTCCGTTAGATCTGACCTTGTAAGTTCTCTCTGGAAAGGACTGCAAGTAAGCGCCCCGCAAAAGATCTATAAAAGTGGAGAATTTCCGATCTACTGAATTATCTCCATCAATGAAGTCCCACTGTGCCGATTCAATAAGCGTAAAAAAATTGAATAGCCCCTTCTGAGTTAGTGGTCTAAAAATGTTTTTTTGTGAGATTTGATTATTACTTACAAGGCTTATCTTGAAGAGTACCGTCTGCCCGTTATGATCAGAAATATCCATCTCTACAATATTAGATTTTACAAAATCAGACCCGAGGTTAAAAAAAATATTATCCAGGCAGGCATCTCCCCATGTTGGTTCCTGAATGGTTTTCCAGAGGCCATAGCTTTGTACTAGTCACATAAGGAGCATGCCTCCCCTTGATTAGTTCCTAATTGCACATTAAAATCCCCTGCCGGTACAACATTCCTGCCACACCGGATCCGTTCAAGTACCGGATTCAAGTGCATCCATAAAAGTGCCAAAGCACCCTGCCGGAGTCCTATAAACTATTATTACGTATAAGTTATATGGTTTAATTAAAATGCATGATAATTCTATACATTTTTCAATGTTAATTGATACAATGTTAACAGTCTCTATTTTTAGCTTTCTTGAATAATAGCTAGGTATCAGTTGGGGTTTACATTGAAATAGCAAATGGTTTGTTATTTTCATGAATTTTTAATCTTGACTTTGGTATAGTTAATATATTTGAATTGAATATTATTGTTATTTAGTTTAGTGAAATTAAGGTCATACTGTATGCTTTCAGAGATGAAATGACTCCAGGATCTAAAGTGTCTGTGTTAGTCTTCAAGGAAGGTGATATCATAAACCTTCTAAGGGTGATTGAAAATGAAGATGGTTCTTATTCTCCTTACAATGAAAGCCCAATTTCTCCACCCTCAAAACCTTTGCGTCGCGACACGTTGGAGGCATTTGAAAGGTAAAATAATAAGCTATAGTCATAACTAAGAATTTGATTTAGCATGTAGATTGTTTTAGGAAAAGTTCTAATTTTTAAAACAAAATTTGCTTAAAATTATATTTTTCAGATTGGTTGAAGATACTGAGATGTGTACGAGAATTGCTACACTTCGTAAGAAAATGGAGGAACTCAGTATAAAAAAGCAAACTAGAAGCAAGCAACCAGATGATAATTTCTCCAAATCAGGTCAGAATACCGTGGAAAATGATAAGTCGGTGTTTGATGATGAAGTAAAAGAAAAACATAATTTTTCATATAGATTTCTGGAGGAATGCGCCGGAGAATTGTTGGATAACGTTGATTTGACAATATTTGAAAAGAGT
Organism: Pissodes strobi; assembly: GCA_016904865.1. Taxonomy (NCBI): domain Eukaryota; kingdom Metazoa; phylum Arthropoda; class Insecta; order Coleoptera; family Curculionidae; genus Pissodes; species Pissodes strobi. The sequence continues at coordinate 3,336 of JAEQML010061719.1, forward strand.
TTGGGTAAATATAATGTTTTAAGTAAGCAAGTCCAAATATTATATTCTTAACATATTTGATGCAAAATGCTTACTAAGGTTTTATTATCTATCCTGTTATTTATCCTTATTATAAGCAGTCAAATCCTTTGACTTACCAACAAACAATAATTTCAATCAAGTTATTTAGTATCATAATCCATCATTGCCAAAATTAAACTTAATTTGGTCGCGAATTTTGTGAATCATATTAATATCGATGAGTTTTTAATTTTGCGTTTTTATTTTTAGATGAAGGCAATCAATCTGAAAGTGAAGAGATAGCTCTCAAAGACAAGCACCGCACCAAACCAAAAGGACTACAAAGTCTTCCTGTCCCGAAATCTAACACAAAATCCCTATATAGCGAAAGAAAAGGAACCTACTCTCACACTAGGCAAAACTATGCTAAGATTGCCAGAAGGCGAGAACCCAGACTGTTTGAAAAGGCTGAAAAAAGCCCTGGCGGCTACACTTCATATTCTAGGGACAGAACTGTAGGTCTGTCCAGTGCAAAATGTCAAAAATCCAACTTGTCCAATAGAATTTCATATTCTAACACATTGCCCAGTTTAGGTACATTGGATGATAGGCTTGGTAGTTCCTGTATTTTACCTGGTTCAAGTATATTACAAAATAATGACCTAGGTAGGCTTTCCTTGCCAAATGACAGTAGTGAAAACCCATATTTGTTAGAAGGTTTGAACTCAAACAAGTTGCCTGATCTGAGAATATTAGACACAGGTAAATATAATGATATTTCTCTTAGTATTATGATCTCTTGTGAGCTGAAAAAATCCACAACAATGGGGGCATCAATTGGCAGCAAGTAATAATGTAACATACATTCACTTAACGGCCCGCGACCAAAAAAGAGAAATAGAGTTCGTTTTTTCTTTAAACAGTACTACCACGGATATAGAAGTGTTTTTTCTTCAAACGTCAGTAAATCCGTCATTACTCGACTGTGTAGGCGGCCGTGAAGTTTCGTTTTTCCTCCGCCGGAGCTTTACTTTTCACTTTTCCGCCGGCGGAGGTAGAAGTGTCGTCATAGCAACATAGATACAATACAAACAGACAACAAAATAAATAACCGTCAACAACTCAAGATTTATTAAACTACAATTTGTATTTACCACTCAATTTGTGACTGCATTTCTAAAAATCACTAATTTAGGAACAAATTGGATATTATTTAATCAAACTTACTCAATAACTGCTTATCAATACGGAATTAAAACGCAATCGGAGACGCAATCTTAGAAAAATAATTATTGTTGACAGTGTCCACTGACAGCTTTATGTTACATTACTATAGCAACGACCTGTGCCTATTCACCGACACCGGTCTACGCCGCCTTGCGAACCCACTTATCTTTAATAATAATTAGATATTATCACTATTAAAAAGAGATGTTTTTGCATTAATTTGTCGACATTTGAAGAAAAAACAGCATATTTTATTTGGAGGAAAAGTTACTTTTCATGGCTTGCTCTCTATTACCAGCCTCACTCCGTTCGGCTGTTAAACACGAGCGCGCCATGAAAAGTATCACTTTTCCTCCATATAAAATAATATACTATTGTTGTGGTCTTGAACTTGGGTCTATGACTGGTCATAGAAAAAGTAGTGTATGCAACTCACATTTTAATCGCTATTAAGACACGCTCATTTATTATGATACTCTCATATAAATCGCGTAATTCTCATACTTGCGTTTTAATACTATCATTAAATTCTCATTGCATCGCCTAGTCCTAGTCCATTTCAGGCATTATTTGTGTCTACGAACCAGAATATACCTACATTGCCAGTTCAAATAAAAATAAAGCAAGATAATATTGGCAAAAATCATGAGATTTGAATTAAAAATCATTAGATGGTGCTATAGCGGTTTAAATTTCAGAATATTTTCATAACATTATTTTTTTCTATAAAAATAATCTGACTTAATTCATGTAGGTATCCATACCTTAATGTGTTTTTTTACCAAATTCAAGTTATATAACAAAAACAATTTTTCGAGGGCTGAAATATAGTTTTAACATTAGGCAGTAAATATCTACTTAAAAATAATATATCTGTCATTTCTTAATCAGAGTCATAAATATCAGGGGCGGCTCGTGAGTTTATTGGCAAGTGGGTCAAATCTAGGTGGACAGAGGCGCATGCCAGAATAGCGTCGAAGGCGAAAAAAATTCCGGGTGCCAGGCCCAAAATGTATTTTTTACGTTTTTTTCTTTACAAAAAAATAACCAAATATATTTAGGTAATTATAAGTAAAACTAAAATACTTAATAATTTTCTTAATATAATTCTCTCACCTTTTATGTAGTTATGTGTACAAATCGATTCTTCTATCCCGTGTGAAGAAATGTTCAATCACTAAAAATGTTTTTAATAAAAGGTTTTTCAATGCTTAGCATTGCTAAAGCACTCAACCTTGACTCCTTCTGCATTTCTTAAAAATTCTTAATTCTTTTTAGGGTTGAAAAACACCGTTCACTTTCTACTGTTGTTATTGGAATAGTACATAAAATCTCCAATAGTTTTACACTTTCCGAAAACGTTTCGCTAAGATTCATTCCCAACAGCAGTTGTAAGATGGCAACAGCACCGGCACCATTATAAAAATCTTCACGGCTGTATAAAACTTCCAATTCGGATTTAAGCTTCGAAATGTTTATCATCTTATAATTGTTTTCAACGAACTTTAAGACCTCTTCAGGAAAATCATTTTTATAACCAGCAAAATTATTTGGGTCAAACAAACGCGAGATTATTAAATGTTCTGTAAAATTAAAGCGACATCGAATTTCTGACAAAATTATGTTAGATACTTCTAAAGAAATTCTTTTTTTGAAGCCTTCTCTGAATGTTTTCTTTTAGAACTGCTTGCTTCGATGTAATCATTTGTTGGGTACATAGAGATAACACTTTCTCGAATTTTTTGTATATATATATTTAGCAAGCAAAATGGGCATCAATATCTGATTTTTGTAATTGACAAAAAAGTATTTCAACATGTGGCATAATAGAATGAAAAAATTTCAACCAGTATAGAAAATTTCCATTTTCTAAGTATGACTTTAAACCTCCTGCTTGATTCATTGACGTATCAAATCCAGTGTTCATTTTCATTCAAACAAGTGATTAAATCATCCCTGTATGTGTAGACAGTTTCAATGCATCTGCTATTATTCAAATTCAAAATATGCTCTGTTGTCAGAAGAAAAAACAAAAAATCTCATTGACAAAGCTGAAATAAACATTTGAAATATAATTATAAATTATTGTAGATACTAACACAACTAACAAAAATACACTAATATTAGCAGAACCAATAAGAAAAGCGCAATGTCACACAAGGCACATATTAAGAAATTTCTCCAAAAAAAAATTTGCTAAAATTTGAGATCAACAGCCTCTTTACTTGGGATCTAAATCTTTTTTCATTGACGATTTGTCTTATGGCTAAAGGTAATTGATTAAATAGTTGTCTGCCAGCAAAAACAATCGATCTCCTAACCAGACTGCTGTGCGGTGCAGGCAATCTATCACTATAAGTTTGTCGAGTAATTATAAAGTCGATCATTCGAAGTTAAGGTCTGTTTCCATTTTTTATGGATTATACAAACTGATTCCAAAACAAATAATGAAGGAAGCGTCAGAATTCTATGTGCGATAAACAATTGCCTGTACGAATCTCTTGTTCCAACCCTACACATGTACCTCAAGGCCCTTTTTTGTAACAAGAATAAACTGTTAAACAGTTGCTTTGAGCAAGTACCTCAAAAACATAGCCCATACCTTCGATGGGATTCTATCAACGCAAAGTAAGAACTCCTAACCACACGAAACTCCAACTACCTTGACAGCATCCTAATAGCGTAGCAATTTGAAGAAATTTTATTGTTCAAATTGATGATGTGAGCTTCAAATTAAGTCTACCATCAATATGCAAAGTAAGACTATGTATTTGCATCACACCAGTGTTTTATCACAGACAAATCCTCATTAATTGTAGTATTCAACAAATTGACATTGACGCTATGCCACAGTATAGTAGCATCATCCGCGAATAAGGTAAATTTTCCCTGTATATTGCGTTCTGCCGGATCATTCACATAGAGGAGAAACAAGATTGGGCCCAGCACAGAACCTTGAGGAACACCAAAGTCAATACCCCGAGCCTCCGATGCAGTCCCACCAAATGATACAGTCTGACTACTACCTGACAAGTAACTTTGAAACCACTTAAGAGCTGCACCTCTAAAACCGCACGCTTCCAGCTTCCACAACAAAATTTTGTGATTGACACAGTCAAAAGCTTTTGACAAGTCGCAGAAAACTGTAGCCGCCACATCCTTATCATTAAGAACCATTAAACGTGATTCAAGAAACTGAAATATCGCGTCCGATGTTCCCTTGCCAAACTGCCTATGATCCAGAATATTTTGCCCCTTGAGAAAGGATACCATACGCCACTTAACAATTTTTTCTATGATTTTCAAAAGAGTAGGCAGTAAAGCCACTGGTCTATAATTTGATGGGCACTCCTGGTCACCACCCTTGAAAAGCGGTAAAACAGCAGCCAATTTTAAACAAGATGGAAATTCACCATCATAAAAGGATGCGTTAATACAATCAACCAAAACCTGAAGAGCTACATCTGGCAAATTTAAGAACAATTTAATAGACATTTCATCCCATCCCGAAGCATTACCATTCTTTATTTTCCTAAATACTGATTTTAATTCATAAGTTGGTGAAAGGAAAAAGGTTTGTTGTAAGGGTTCTCTTTTGAAAAAATGTGATCAAACCCGGCATTAACTTGGTTAGCCAGATTGTGGGCTATGGAACAATTATAAATCATTCAACTCACCAGCAGAGAGCTTACTGTAATTTTTAACGTTACTAACCTTGCCTCTAATTTCATTCACTATTCTTCATATTTCTCTCTGCACATTATTAGACTGTGCCATTCTTGACTGATAATAAGTTCGTTTAGCCGTTCTAACAACTTTTCGGTATAGTTGTCTTTAATGATTAAAATATGAAACGATAAACTGATTGTCAAAATTAAATTTTCTAATGTAGTGCAGAGAGCGCAAGTTTTTTGCAGAAACTTTGATACCCTTAGTAATCCAATGTTTTTTGATTTTCTTTTTTAACTGTTTAATAGGAAAGGCCTTATTAAAATTGAAGTAAAGTGCAGATTTCAATTCTTCTAAGGGGTTTGGAGACAACAATATAGACTGCCAATCTTGTAGATAAGAAAGTTGTAAGAAGACATTATAATTATGCTTGCTATATATTCTCCCTTTTTTTATGGATCCTTTTCGGGCTACGAGTCTTACGTTTAATTTTTAGTTTACACAAAACAGCATTGTGATCTGAAAGCCCAGCATCAATCACCTGACACTGCACAAAATTACCTGTGACATTTGAACAGCAGTAGTCAATCATCGTAGATGAGTAAATATTACATCTGGTGGGTTCCGAATTGTGTACTTTTAAATTAAATGCTTTTAATAAACCCAATAGCAACTGCGAATTAACATGACATTGGTTCAAATAATCCACATTAAAATCCCCACATAGAACAATTGACGCACCATTTGTCAACTGAGTCAACACAAGTTCAAGATTTTGGAAAAATTTCCTAATATCTCCTGCTGGGGCTCGATACAAACGCTAAATATACCGATTCAGATCTTTACAAAAAATTATTGACAGTTCAAAAATGCTATCTTCATTAAGATCAACAAATTTGTCTATATTTACGCAACACTTATTATCTAAAAACACATTACAAACTAAAATAATTGAACCCCCATGTTGCAGCGTTGAACGACAGTATTTATCAATCAGAGTATAATTGGGTAACACTACTAGTTAAGGTTACTGGTTAGGTTTAAGCCAGTGTTCGCATAAAACCAAGAAACTCCGAACGGTTCGAGTGTGTTTTCATAAAGGTCAGGCAGCATGCGAACCTGTGAGCGCCAAAAGCACTATCATTGGCCGGCCGTCGACAATTTCGTCAACAATGTATCTCTTTTTATGTCCTTAGAAAGCGCGTATCTAAGCGCTCCGTCTTAAGCCTAGTTCTCAGAGCTTCGACTGTCGCCCGAGACAATCCCCACTCCATGCCTTTTCAATGTCGAGCGACAGCTGTCACGTCGCGATGATGTCAACCATCTGTCATTTTACACAATATCCCCAATGAAAATAAAGTGAAGTTGATTCAAACCAACTCCAGCGACAACAAACTGGCGACACTGTGGAGGGGGTTAGGGGTTCTGACGTTCCTTGTCTCCTATTGGCCAGAGACAGTGTAGCTGGCGACAGTCGAAGCTCTGAGAACTAGGCTTTAGTTTCTGTTCTCTAATAGCCGTAAAAGCCATAAGGTGAATATAAAATACGGGGGTATCCAGCATCAACCGGACAAATTGAGGTGTTTTCGCATGGCACTTTTTTTAAAGAAATAACATCAGCTGAAAATTAAATTAAAATTAGGGGGTCATTGACCAAATGACCTTACTGATAAATATGCTGATCTCTTTCAACATAAAACTTGGATCAACAGAAGCCATGTCCTACACAATGCATACTATATGCTTTTTATTTGTTCAGTACTCTAGGCCACATAGGAAAGATTTTTAATTATATGTTAGGATTAACAATACTTACCAGGCAAAGCTTATTTCCTATTCTGCTGTTTTCTGTTCATTATAACCCTTTAATTTTTGACCATTATTTCCTTGATTATAAGCTAATTTCTTTTTCTTGCTAGGCCCTGGGGTAGATACACTATTATTACAGTAACTGTCGCTCATATTGTTTAATAAAAACTATTAATGTTTATATAAAAAGCTCAAAAAAAAATCGCAAAATCTATTTTTAAATAACCAATTACAGGACATTGCCTTATAGTATTACGTTCGGATTCGCTAAAAATAGTGGATATCATGTGATGGCCAGGGATTTACGGGATTCCCCCAACTATCACACTAACTGTTAACTTATGTCGAAACCTTGCATTCACAAGTATTTCCTCATGTCTCTACTGGATCGCGCACAGCATATATAACGCTATGCTTAGACATTGGTAAATGGACAATGCCATTATATGGTAATTAGTAGTTTTTGATTATTTATCGTTTTGTGACTTACATATTCAATATATTTTAATAGCATTATATTCCAGTAAGCTGCTTGTCTCATAAGAAATGATATTTTGAAAGTAAATCATTACATCATGAGATCCTAGGTGGGGGACCTGGCATCACAACCGATAATATCTCTTATAGAGGTTACGGTTAAACCATCGTTTTTTTTTTATAAAGACAATGGTTAGACATAACTATCACCTAATAACATCGTAAAGATCGTATCCATCGTATCGTATCTGATCCCACGCGCGTTCGTACGCGAATTCGAAGCCACGTCCATTCTGACTTAGACTCGCTGATTTAGCGCTATGCGATGTTGCCATTATTTTTCATGGCTATTATGGAAATGATTGTGGTAATATACACAAAATAAATTTTAAAATAAAGCCATTGATATCTGTAGAAGAGCATTTTGTCTTTCATAATCTGCCAAAGAGATAATATCTCAAATAAATAAAAAAGGTGTCTGGTTAAAACCACGCGATAGAAGTGAAAACTTCAGCAGAGCCATATTAAAAACTATATAAAAATAAACAGTTCACACCCGGTAGAAAAGAAATCTTCATGAAACTAAACCAAGCGCTCACCCATCGAAGTAATAACCACACTTGACGTTGCTTAATTTCAATGATCGGACAAGGACAACTACTTTTTACTTTATATACTCTTGGCAAACATGCAACAACTGTGTTTGTTCTATATCATTCTCTGGCAGGCTTCATCCTATATATCAATGTCTTTTTAATGATGTCGCTTTTTTCGTTTCATCGAGTTTCAAATCACTTCTGTTCTGTCGGCTAACGGGGCTAAAGAAGTTCTAACTTCAAAAAATAATGTTTGGTGTTTTCGCGCTTACAAGGAAAAATTACGTTCTATTAAACTTTTTGTTCCATTTGAATATTTATTATATTATATAAGATTTACATTGAAGAACTACGTACTTAATTCACAAGGGATAAATTTTGGATGTAGGTCTTGGCTGCAATTGATTGAAAATAATTGTATTGTTGTGATGTGAGAACATTTCCTTGAAAACAGGCTTTTACAACATATTGGCGTTAAAACAGTATTCTCTCTTAAAGATATTTGGTATTACAAATTAGGTGTATTTGTTTTGCCAGTATGTGAAATGAAATATCTAAAATATGAGATCCTCTTGAGAGCGCGAACATTTTGGATCAAATAAGTAGATTACTTTTATACAAAGTTCAATAAATATATTTAGATTGTTTTTGAAGCTTCTGTTCAAATTGGAAAAGAATACCACCGATTACAGTAACTATGCTTATATAGTGCATGCATATAGTGAATGCCTGGATAATATTTATAAAAACTTAAAAAGGAAGCGTCAGAATAGCAGGACTATTACTTAGCCTGCGTATTACTATCGTGGCCATTACTATCATTCGGTATTCGGTCATGTACTACATGCAGAGGGTGAAAAGAATAACGATATTTGTTATTCTGTAATATTGATTTTGAATCTTTCTTGTATATTTCTTTCAAGATCGATCGGCATGAAATAAACATTATCAAGAGGCTAATATTTACAATGAAACTATATTAGAGTCGTATTTTCTGCTTTGGTGATTTACTATGCTGTCAATTGTTTTGCCACAAGAGCATGTAGGTGCCATTTCAATTTATACATGTCTTATGGATCGTCATCACTATTCTTTTTTATGTCTCAAACAGAGGAAAACTGTTTCATTATTTTGTAGTCTGAAATGTACAAGTCATTGTTTAACATGACAGTATTTATTTCATTTCCAGATGATTTTTTAGCGGGAAGTCTTGATGACGGCGGAGGAATGCTAGGAAGCGCGATAGGCGACAATCCAGAGGCTTTAGAGACTAGTACCTTTTTAAATTTGCCTATGTCAAATAATTTAGGAAATACCGCTGCACCTGTGGGGAGTAGCCCGAGGGTGTTACCTGATATAACCGATAAAATAAACAACAGAAGCTTTGGATCTTTAATACCTGATGTTACTTCAAGCAATTCAAGTATATTAGGGGATAGAGTTACAAATTCGACTGCTGTAATAAAGCCGGAACCCCTAGCCAGCAATCACTCGCTGCCAAGTGCAAGCAAACTGTTGCAAACTCATTCTATAGAATCCTCAAATTTTCCCAAAATGGAAATGCCTCTAAATAGTTACTCCAACAAATTACCTCAAACAAGGTAGGTTAGTTTTATTGACAATATACTATAAAATAAAAGCTAGCTCAGGATTGGGAAAAATGTGTGTGTGCACTTTTTATATATTTATCATTCGGGTCCTCCCATTCGAATCAGTGATTAGACTGCATGGGATCGTATATTCCGTGAGAATAATTAGAGTAGTTATCCACTTGCTAGTCAGCTCTCTGGCGATGGAATGTATACTGTAACCGAGGATGAAAAACGTCTTCTGTAGGCCAGACCTTATCTGCTTTGGCATGTTCAAACGCTAATAGAGTTTCAATTTTGCAGCATTTATTTTAGATGTTCAATAATTATTCAAATCTTCATCTTCATTTTGCTTCTAAAGCTAGATGTTTCAAAATCAATTTCGTCACCACACTTTAAAATGGCCAGTTATCAAGAACGAATAGAATATTGTCCCAAGTCTTCGATTTTGCCTTTTAAGTTTATATCAGATGTTAAGTATTCATAAAAACTATTTTATTTATAGCAGTTACTCGCTGGCGAGTACAAACAAACTATCCCAGTCGAGTAGCACATTAGATTCTATTCTGCCGAATCTGACTAGATTGGATACCGTGGGCAATTTGCTGAACAGCAGAGGCGAGAGCCCCATTTTAGGTGCTGCTGGTGGCAGGTCGGTAGAGGAAATGGGAGCCAAACTAGCGGAACAGTTACATCTGCTGGACGAAGAGCCCAATACAGACGTGTATGGGGAGAGCCTTTCGGTTCCGACTAGAAACAGACTTCACCTGACTCGATTAGTGCTTGCGTCCGAAGGGGCCGAGAGACCTAAAAGTTCGCCGGATAGCATCGAGTTGGAGGAACATGCTCAAGACATCTGGGAGATCCATGAGCCTGCTAGTGAAAGGCTGAAACATAGTGCTACTTGTAAAGTAAGTTTCAAAGTTATATGGGTTGAATCAACTTGTTGGAGCAAATCGTATATTTTTATTTACAATTGAGCCTCCCAATTCTGTGAAAAATCTGTGTCAGTAATATTTTCGTGATTTTATATTCAAGATTTTTCTACCAAAACATCTATTCAAAGACATTTTATTTTTATAGGATCTTTAATAAAACGATATAGGTTGATTAAATCTATGACAACATGACATAATTATACCACAATTTTGATCCTGCCATGACATTCTTAAAACGATGTTTTCCGATTTAAAATATTATTTTCTGTGCTAAGTATATTAAGGGAAAGAAGTTGACATTAGATATTGCCTTGTGAAGTGTAATCATTGTAATTGGTTCTGTTAATATATAAATAAATAGATGTTCTTGTTTATGGTATCTCTATCTCTAAGGGGATGTATTGTCCATACCTCTGGTACATATTTTTGATTTCGTCTCATAATTTTCTGCTTTTCTGGACATGCCCAGAGATAAGACTGCTGCTAAAATTTAATTATATGAATCAGCTCTTATAATTTCCACCATCGATCATAATTTTATTCCATGAAGAAGTCGTCAAAACCAACAGCATTTTTGGTTTACAGTTTAATTCCATGATACTTTACCTACTTTTATTTTAAGGTGGGGCTATTGAAACGGCGGCAAGGTGTAGAGTACAACTACGATAGCCTGGAAAACTCGCAGCCCAACCTCAAACCAGAACTGGGTAAACTTGGCAACTACTCGAAATCTTCAACAGAGTTCGGCGTGTGTTCTGGGGCCAATTTTTACATGCCCCAGTACTTGTCAGCTCCGAGCGCCATTCCGCCTCAGTATGCGCCTAAACATCATCCTAAATATTGCGATTTGTTTTTTAGGGAGGAACCTAGATCACCTTTGTATAGTAGGAGAAATAGGTACGTGTCTAAATATTGACTTAAACATTGTTTTGTAGCATATTAAATTTCAAACTGTTGAAAACGGGTCGATGCAAAACAATTTACTGGATGTAAAAAAAAATAGTTTTGTGGTTTTAGACAGAGAATGTTCGAATTGGACAGGGTGATCAACTATATTTTACCCAGTAGCAATAACTTGGACCCAAGTTTGAAAATAATAACTGTAATCCATTTTAAGATTTATAAAGTACATTTTTCTTAACGTTGACGTCATATATCTTAGTAACGGAACAGTTTCGAACATATATTTATATTTATTGCACATTTGTAGCCTAAAATAGCCCATGGGTAATTAGAAATGGTGAAGATTCTGCTTTATAGTATGGATGGTCCATTAAAATAAAAACAGTATTAATTGTAACGCATCAATACACATTTAGTTTGTAAGAAAAGGATCTTATATGTTTTATCAGATCTCTTGTAAAATTATCTATAATTTATTTTAGGAGAATGTTCTTTAAGCATGGTCGATAATAAACGAGAAACGAGCTAATGTAAGAGAAATGGTTAAAAGCGATTAGTTACATTTTTTAAATATTCTTGGGAAAAATAAGAACCTAGAGCAAACGTGAAAAAAATCAGAAATTTTGTACAAACACTAATTTCCGTTCAAACTACGAAATACTTTCAAAAACAGTCTGACTACCTTTCTTTTAAAAATAAATCAACGACCAAACAACAACCTTAAATATAGTTAAGTGGTGACAAAAACTGGCTAAATAAAACTTTAAAAAAAGTGTATTAACAACATTAGTAAGTACATAAATATCCATTAATATTATTATATCCTCACTACATTTCTTGTATATTTGAAACATGAATCCTTCAAAATATTACTTCTTTCTATATTTGGTATTACATTGTCTCTTTCCCTTTATTGTCTCTTTCCCTTTAAGACACTAAATGGCACATTTGAAATTGTTAAGAGGACTCCGGAGCGACCCGCGTTTACAGATTTCGTGATGTTTTCGGTACGAGGCGCGAGCTGCCGACCGACGTGCGGTATTTCGCAGCCGAGACAGATTAACTCAAGTCATTGGCGTAGTATATCAACTGCTCTGTTGATACCGACTTTTATTACAAGCTTTTATTTATGTATTGGTTTCGGTCAAATCTTGCAACTGAATTTTGAAACAGCTATGCCCAACCAATTGGGCTGCATTTTTGCATGTACATACATTTAGTTTGGACGACAATGCAAAACTATTGTGTTTTTGAGGTGGTACAGGGCCGTATTTAGGAATCTTGAATATAAATTCTTATGGAGCTGTAAATATACATACGTTTATAGGACGGAAGACAATGTAAAATTATCGTATTTTTGAGCTAGTACATGGCCGTATTTAGGAGGAGGGGGCCAAATCTTGAATTTATTGTCGTATCAAGCTACAAATTTGCATACGTATAGGTATAGGATCGAAAACAATGCAAAATGTAAAATTGTCGTGTTTTTGAGCTGGTAAAGGGCTGTATTTAAGAGGAGGAGGGCCAATTCTTAAATTTAAATTGTCGTATCAAGCTGCAAATTTGCATACGTATTTAGGACAGAAGACGATGTAATATGTAAAATTATCGTGTTTTTGAGCTGGCACAGGCTGTATTATCTTAAATTTAAATTTTCATATCAAGCTGAAAATTTGCTTTCCTATATAGGATCAAAGACAATGTAAAATTATTGTATTTTTAGCGGGTGGGCCGTATTCAGGAGCAGCCAAATTTTGAATTTAAATTGTGTCATGTCACAGGCTAACGACCGTCCAAGAATGACGCATTAAATAAAATGAACACTAAGAACACTAAGAGACATGTTTAACGATATCTAAAAAAAAATAAAAAACATTTTTAAGACAAGCTTTTATTTAAATGCTCTAAATAGAAGAAAATAAACTTTAAATTAAATCAAATTCATCAATTTATTACATCATACAATTTATATGATATAAAAGCTTGTCGCGAGATTTACCTGTGTGAATAAACAAAAATACAATACTTATATAAATTTATCGTGACACAAGTAATTCTAAGAAAAAAATTTTTATATATTAGGTATTTGATAAAATAAATTTACACAAGTAAATCTCGCCCAAGCTTTTATATCATATAATATATGATAATTATGATATAATATGATATACATGATGTAATAAATCGATGGGTTTGATTTAATTTGAAGTTTATATTCTTTTTTTAGAACATTTATATAAAACCTTGTGTTTAAAAATGGTTTTTTTATTTTAATTTATTACTTACTACTACTTACTTATTAGTCACTATCTCGATTTTTTAAAAAACGTAGAATCAAAATCTTCTAGAGACAAGGCATGTCATAGCAGAAAGGGTAAGTTCATTATTATTTTATATCTACCGGGTTAGCACAAACTATCAGAATATTTAAATAAAGCCTTAAACTGAAAAATCTGGTCACAACAAACACAAGCTCAAAAATTTCTAGCTAGGAACCGAATTTTTAAAGCGCAACTTGAAGATATTTAAACATTTCTATTTTTTACCGACCGGAATGGAAATATCCAGAAAATATTAAATAGAAATCGTGTTAGGAATTTTACAAATATTTTACTTTAAAAGTCTCTTTGAGGATTTCTTATCGGCAGGCCTCTTGGATGTTGAGGATCAATTAGTTCTGGCAGTAAACATTGGAAATAAAATGATTTTAATTTTGGAAACATGTCATCCCAAAATTTCTGGTCTCTGAAAATCTGAAAAATATACAGTAAGATATAAAATATGGAACAAATTCATTATTTAATGATCAAAAACGTTTCCTCGCGCATGTATCTAAGTAAGGTAAGTATGTTATAATTATACAATGTGCAATTTTCGTCATACAAATTTTATATGTATATAGGGTAATTCATTAAGAAGTTTTTTTTAATGAGACACTGCATAATATTACATGTTTGATTTTCCAGAAAATTTTGTATCTTTTTCATGGACTACAAAACTTACAAATCCAGTGATAGGAATGTATTAATAAATTAAGCGTTTTACTCAATAGATGAATTTATTTCCAATGAGTTTTAAATTGTAAATTGTATTATGAACTTTTTAATTTTAAATTTTATATCCGCTATTGACGTGTATAAGCAGATAACTGTATTGGCATGAATAAACGAATTTGAATTTCAAATTTGAATTTGAAAATGTCCCATATCTATATTCAACTATTAACAAAATTTATATTTGAAAATGGACTATTTTAACACGTCGTAAAATTTAAACCCTAAGATATAAAAGAAACCCGAAATATACCCGAAATCATGTTGGATTATTAAATAATGAATTTGTTCCATACTTTATGTATACACTGTATATATTTTTAATAATTTGGTATTTTAACCTGGGAGTAATCAATAATCTTACCTCTTCTGTTAAAAAGTTTTTTCTTGTCCAAATACAAAAATAACATTTTTCCTTGCCAGTAATTGCCAGTTGTCCCTGCACTTGGTAAAAATATTCATGAGTTTTTTTTTAAACTAATTTGTTTTGTTCTAATTTAGCATACTTGATTTTCCCTGTATTTATGCCTTCTTCTACGGTCATGTCCTTTATGGAACTGGGGCATTTTATTTCCACGATAAAATTTTGGCCGATAATTCCATCTGGACTAGCCCCTAGAAAATTATTTTTTTTATCTATAAAGAGACCACATCTTTGAATTTTCATTTTAAGAAATTCTTCTAGTTGTGTGAGAGCAATAAGTTCGGAATCTTTTCCGTGTTTAGTGGATATATTTCCAAAAAAATTTGAATAAAGAAGATTTTTTACAGTGTTGGCGCAGGAAGTGCTTTTCCGTAGCTTACAAATTTTTCCAAAATTTGATGCCGTAATTCTTATTGCTCTTTCTTGAAGCCAATGCTGGCTACTAGGTTGGTTTCTTGTTATATTTTCCAAGTGACTAATTTCATCTGGCGTTTTGTTTAATTTTTTTAAAAATTCTTTTTTATTATTAAATTCGCTTTCTGTCATTTTGGGTATTTTGTCGGTAATAAGGCCATAATCGTTATCAGGCAGAACCGCTGGTTTTGACCTCCTTTGTTGGAAAAGCCTTTTTTTTAAGCAAGCTGTACGTTTTCTTTTTAGGGATTCAATTTTTTTTGTAAAATAGCTTGGACTTTTATTAATTATTGCCTTGTGTATTACGGAATAATAATTATCGCTTGCATTAAACGAAATAGTAGCAGCATTGCACCGGGTTGAATATGATCCTCTCAAAGAATAATTAATTCTTTTCCCGCCAACAAATTTGCAAACTACTGAATTATAATGCTCAGCTAAATTGTTATCCATATTTAAAACAAGGCTTCTGGTATTATTCAGAAGCCGTTGAATACACACTTCAATGTCTTGGAACAATCCACATTCCTTCATTTCAGGTACATAATTTTTTTCATTGTCTTTTTTAGTACATGAAAAATATTTAAGGGCGTTGCATATTTCATGTTCACCAAACACATGAGAAGGTGCATTTTTTAAGTCAGTGGCTAATTTCTCACATTTTTCATCCAACGTACCATCTTCACGCCTTCTATGCGCTACTGCTTTACTAATAGCTATTCGAATTCTATGGGAATTAGCTGCCAACAGTTTCCTTAGAATAGGCGAAACAGGAGAATTTTTTGAATTACTTCGTTTTCTTCCTGTAACAAAAAAAAAACTTTATATCGAAGTCAATAACTTAAAAAGAAAATATCAATTATCCTAAAAACTTACCACATAATTCTCTAAGCTTTGTAGAAAAATTTCTTAGCAAATGGTTTTTGCATTCAATTTTTTGGACAAGGTAATTTCCATAAGGCTTATGCACCAACAGCTTTTTATGCACACTGCTGTCCCCATCACCAATCATTTTGGTGTATTTTAAATTATGCGTAAACAAGCTAGCCTTAAACCCTTCTACGATTATGTCGCTTTCCATTGCAGTCGACGTACCAGACCAATTTTTAAAACATACGTGGTCTGGAATTTCCGATTCTTTATGTTTTGCTCTAGCACAAACCGTGCAATATTTATTTCTGATACCAAGATATAAAATTTTACCAGTTTCAAAACCAATTATACATCCCTAAAAAAAATAAGTTTAGCAAGATATTTTCTGAGTAATAATATAAACTTACTACACCAGAAAGAGCATCATAATTCACATTATAAGACCTCTTAGACCATGCACCATCAACAACAACTGTAATACACGGTATTCCATCTTCATCGAGATGCCCATTTTTCTTAGCAATTTCAGCTTCTTCGTTAGCTGCATCTTCCATGGATTTCCACGCGGTCGCGCAAATTATGGATGAAATTTCTTCGTGACATTTCCCATATGTTTTATCCGACATCATTGGCATATTAATTGCAGCACTAATATCAGCTAACTGAGCATATCCTATGCCCGATGATACGGCTCCTAGTGTTAGAGCAGAATTGATAGAAATTTGTTCCAAATTGTTTGTATTTTCGGTAGAAATTTCTTGATTAATTCCACACATTTTGCACTTTAAACAAAAATGCTTTGTAAACCAAATCGTTTTTCCGCAACAATCTCCATATCAGCAATGGAACAATCGAATGGTGAATGTTTGTTTCCAAATATTTGTGAAAACAAGTGTGAAACGTCAAATATTCTTCTTCCTACTGCAACGCCTTCTTTTTTTATGTTAGCTGAAATGCTAAAATTGACTTTTTTTGAGTAAAAAGTAAGCAAAATTATAACATAAAACATTAAAATTACCAATCAACAGTCGATTTAGGCTCCCTTTCAATAATCAAATCAGGTGATGCATTTTTCACAATATTCGTGGATTTCCTTAAATAAATAATTTTTATTGGTATTGAAATTATTTAACATTCATTTGTCAATAAATAAAACTTACCTTCGGAAATCTCGATTGGGACTTGCTTCAGTTTTAGTTACATTTATTACATCGCTTTGCATATTTTTTCTTCTAAAAATGGTTATCATTAAAGGCCCTAGCACAAAAAGATAGGAAAAGTGGTCCCGGTCAAATCGTCTGAAAATTTGGTACGAAGTAGTTCTCGTGATCTTGATCAAAAGTCTTCATAATGGCACATTGATTTTATATATTAAATTATTTTAAAAACTATTATAGAAATTTTAACATAGGACCTATTTAAAATGCAAGATGGCGGAATTGCAGCGCCATATCTCGGAAACCGTTCGATAGTTTTTTTTTTGTGTCCATGAAGAATCTTGATCTGGATCACGAGAACTACTTCGTACCAAATTTTCAAACGATTTGACCGGGGACCACTTTTCCTATCTTTTTGTGCGAGGTCCTTTGTAAATATAAGGTATAGGCGCAATGCAGGGTGTTACAAATTCGAGTGTATGCAAGGGGGTCTTGGAATCCGTAAGAGATAGGAGGTCATTTAAATTGAGGCAAAGTTGCGGAAATACCGAAAAAAAGCGAAATTTTGACTAAACGGTTTTTTTTCCTGAGTTTATTTGAAGAAATATTTTCCCCTCTAAAAGATGACTTTATTAAATTTAAGATCCGACGTTTTGTTGCCGAGCCACCCTCATCAACTTTATTTTTTTAAATATGGCTCTGGATTTTAAATTTTAAGAGTTTCTGTCCTAAAACCAATAACGTATTTTCGGATTTTTTTTTAATTTTCTAGCACAAATTCTATGCTCCGTCTCTTTCTTATGAAATGTACCAATAATATATTTTTTTCAAGTGAGATGCGTCATTGGTTTTTCAAAATGTCGGTTTTTTCGATTATTTCCCGAACGGCTTAAAATTTTTGAATTTTTAAAATGGAATTGTTTAGCACTAAAACACGTAATTTTGCCTCAATTTAGCCGACCTCGTATCTGTTACGGTTTCGATGCATAGACTCGAATACACCCTTTATAGTAATATCAGCTATAAAACGATGATTTGTTATGATAGCTACTTTAACCCACAAGCAACCTCGTAGGTCTTTCGACATACTGATATTCTCTCTAAAAATAAATAATAAATAAATAAATAAATAAATAAAACAAGGCAAAAAGAATGTGTCTTTTGTCTCCTTTTCTAAACGCCCTGTAGACTTAAAAGTAAGTTCCACATTTTTTGCTCCGGTCCAAATAAACGTTTGAGTGTAAATGTCAAATAAACAGTAATCATAGGTATAGTTACCACCAGTAAAATAAAGTGAATAAAAAAAAAGCCTTAAGACCACACGATATGAGTGAAAACTTCAACAAACGGGGTCATCGTTTGTCATAATTTCGATCCGAGCCTTCGTTGCAGAGATACGGGCGAAAAACGGTTTTCCCCCAAAATCTCCACTTAAATTAGAGCCCCGATCCCCTCGTATGGTCTAAGGTGCCCCCCCCCCCCCACGGGGCGCACTACCATAAAAATTTCGACCCCGTACCTCTCCCCGTTCTCCCGAAATAAATTATTTAAGTGTTTCATTCTACCCCCTCCCCTGGCCAAACCGGGGGGATGGGGGGGTCCGGGGTCCCGTTTTCGTCCAGTATCTTCTTTTTAAAACTCCGGCTACTTTCCCTGAAAATTTCAGCCCTCTACCTATACGGGAACATGCCATACATATCCGAGCGTGACGCGTGACGGCTTTACTGAATTCAATACCCAGGAAAAAAAAACGCAAAACGAACCTAAAGAAGTTTTCAGTTCCAAAACTATAATGGCTTTTTTTATTGATACCTCGGTTTAAACAAAAATTTTTAAAATGTCACTTAGGCTGTACAACAATAATTATGCTATAAAAGATACTTATTATTCATTACCTACCTACCCTATATATTTTGGTGAACATTATAAAGATAAATCAAAATCGGACAAGAACTTTTGGTAGGCATCAGGTTTTGCCCATGTCAAAAAAATGGGGCATCTGAAACCTTTGAGAAGAGAAATTTGGGTATAATTTTTTTTCAAAAAAGTAGCACAATCATAAACTTGGTATAACTTTTTGCTAATTCAGCTAAATTTATAAATAAAAATACAAATGAAAGCTAAAACACGGGGCTATACAATATCACAACAAACAAGAAAGGTGAAACTTATTTTTAAGCCAACATGGCTTTTCAAAAATTTTCAAAAGGCAGAAAAACAGGCTATCTTTTCGGCCAGTATTTTAGTTATTCTTAATCCCCGAAAGATTTATTGAAAAGTAAAAACCCCAAAGGAATGATCACAATCGAATAAGAACTTTTTCAGTAGATGCGGTTTAAAATGAAGTCAAACTTCGCGAAGCCTAGTTACCACCTCTCCATAGCTAATTAGTGTTACATATACTTGTTTAAACTACAAATAATGCTTTACTTTTTGTTTATTCTCATATTTTTAAAATAATTAATTTCAACGTTGAAACAAGCCTAATACCTAATACCTATACCAATCAAAAATATTACAAGCAGTAAACATAACATACTTATTTAGGTACATTATTTATACATACCCTATATATTACCTATGTTATTTAATCAACTTACCTTAGTTGGGCTCTTCTTCTGTTTTTTCGGTTTTGGGAGGTATATTTATAGTTTTTCTTATTAATACGTCCAGATAATTTTCCCATTATAATTATAAAAATGTTTAACTCAATAATTAAAAAACGAGCACAAATAATAATCCAAATGATCTATAATAACTCGATAATAAAACACAAAACACACAAACTCGAAAATAAAATACAAAACACAGAACGCTCTTCCGCTCTACGCGTATCTACAATAGATAAAATACGGAAATAAATCTCAAGTCGCAACATAAAACAACCAGAAATACAAATTCTGGGAAACACCGCCGCGTCGCGCGCCGGTAGAAATAGATCGCGAAAATCATATATTTAAGTAGTAAATATATGGCGAAAATCAACGGGTTGCCACTGATTTCGGGCGCACGACGCTCTGCCGGGCGGATGGATGGCTTTGTCGTCCGAGAGAGATGCACAATTATTTGGCCGTAAAACATCAGAAATCTTTATTTTTTATGTAGAAAAAAAGTGGTTCTGAGTTTTGAAAAACGGTTGACATAAAGTTTGTTTAAAATTAATCGTAGATGGTGGGAAAGTTCATATATTGTTTAAAAAAAAAAGACTAAGAGAATTTTTTTGAAGAAAAATGTTTTTGCCAAAAAATTTATACTTTCCCACGTTCTTTAATTAATTTAAAGCAACTTTTATTCAATGAACTCTTTTCCTAATCCAATAATAAAACCTGTAGTTTAAAAGTCTTTTTCAAGGTGTCCGGAGTCCTCTTAATATGTATGTATTTTTTAATTGTAGTAGATTTCAGAATTATAAATTTGAAAACATGGTACTTCTTTCTGGATATTGTGTTTTAACGTAAGAAGAGTCCAAAATCCGGCACATGACACTATGCTTTTACCCAATATATCGCGTAACATGTTTACCAACCAGCTTACTCTCTGGTACAGAGAGCGCCTAAAAAATGTTGACTTCAAAAATCAAAATAAGTTTCAGTTGAAATGTAGTCTCATAAAGAATATAAAAAAATATTATTTTTGAAGTGAAGTTTCTTTAGTAGCTGGAGAGTAAACTGGTGAATGTGTTACGCGATTGCGAACATTACAAAATGTGTGATACGGTAAGGTAAACCTTATAATGACAATGACTCGGTACTTTCTCTAGCAAATTGCTTTAGCTTCTATAATTTCTTTCAGAAAAATGGGGTGTTAAATACCAATGGGGTTGCACTGGATCTAGTATTCAGTAGTTCAGAATCAATTAGTGTTAGGCCCATAATTGAGCAATTAGTTTTGACCTTTTGTGTATTGAGAACTCTGATGATATGAAATATGAGGAATATTTTTATGATTTTAGTAAGGGTGATTATCTTGCGATTAATAATTGTCTGGCTGGGATAAATTGGGATTTGTTGTTTCTAAGAGAAACATCAATTGACGGTATAGTTGCAATCTTCTATGATGTGGTCTACTCCTTCATAGAAAAGTTTATTTCTCAAAGAAATATAGAAATTCCTCTTTTCCGTCTTGGTGCTCTTCCAAACTTCGTAGTTTGATCATAAGAAAGAAACAAATTCATAAACGGTTTAAACTTAGTGGTCAACAGGGGGATTATGATCATTTTGTATTTTTGAGAGGGTTTTTGTGATCGCTTGAGGGATGCTTGTTATCAACGATACATTGATAAGGTAGAAACAAATGTCTCTGACAATCCAAGGTACTTCTGGTCATATATTCGGAATAAAAGAACTGGTTTTGGTTTTCCCTCTAGAATGATCTACAATGATAGGATTAGCATGAATATCTCAGACACTGCGAATATGTTTGCAGAATACTTTTCATCAGTCTACTCAGATGAGCAGATCAATGACTTACCTTCTTTTGAGTTTGATAGCTCAATTTGTTTAAGCACTGTGACTGTCAACAGAGGATGTATATGAGGCTATTACTTCTTCTAAGAATAGGCTGTGCTCCGGACCAGATGATATTCCGGCATTTTTCCTAGAGAAATGTGTTTGCGTTCTTACCAAACCTATACGGTTAATATTTAATAAGTCCTTGGGCACAGGTTGCTTCCCTTCTCTCTGGAAAAAAAGCTTTCTGAAACCCATTTTTAAATCTGGCAGTAGAGGTGAAATTTCCAATTATCGGGCTGTATGTAACCAATCTAAGTTGCCAAATTTACTTAACTGTCTGGTCAGTCGGAGGATTTCCTGGAGTTTTAAATCTGTGTTTAATCCTGACAATTTGGATTTATAAAGGGTAGATCTACTGCCAAGACTCGATCTATACAGATTTCTCCAAAGCTTTT
>JAEQML010061720.1:0-25369 GCA_016904865.1 Pissodes strobi
TATGTCTTTAACGATAAATAAGTCATAATGATGATACGGAGGGGCACTTTTACAAGTATAAGAAAATGTAACGTTTAAATCAATAATTACTGTTTTGAAAACAAATTAGCTCTCAACAGTCTCTATTTTTTATTAATGAAGATATAAAAGATACCATAGGAATCCTTAGATTTTTCTGGCGATGGGGGTTAAAATTCATTTATTTTTTAAATTGCAAAAATTATAATATATGAAATGAGAAATAATGCATTTGTTGTGGGTTTTAGGGTAAAAAAAATATAAAGTGAAAATTCTTCTTGTAAAAAATATTGTAAAAAAATTATTCCAGAGATATTTTTTTCGCTTTAAGAGCTTATTATGGAAAGCATAGGATATCCTGTGTTTTTCAAGTGAGAAAATAACAACAGATCGTATAATTCTGGAAATATCATTTTACAAGTGATTGTAATAAACCTGTCGAAGGCCCGGATGCGTTGCGTGAAGTCTTTTAACTTTCCTTACATTTTTACGAAAATTATACCAATATTCGTACTTGTGAAATTGTAGAATTCATGATCAAAGGAAATTTATAAATATAGATTATAGAATTACAGTAGGCTAGGTTTAATAAATCTTATATTACGAAAACATTTAAAAGAGCTTGCAAATATCAACATTATGCTAGAGTATATCAAAATTTAAAATCAATTCAGTGTTTTGGGAATTGTTTGAAACTTTATATAGCTCAACATATTAAGCAAGTTTTGATTTGCGCAACGTAATCATATATTTAGTCGAATTACCAAAAGGCCTATACTATTGGACGTTTTCAGATCATAAGTTTAAGAATAATTTTGACCTAGGAATTTTACACGGAATCCAGAACTGTTAAACTATGCAGGGCATTTAATTTTAAAACAACTGGTTTGGTCTTATATGTATAAACCAATCACCCTGTATATTCTCAAATAATACCGAACCGTTGGTGTTTTATTTACAACTTTTATTTGTCATCAGGTATGAAGATGGATTTCTAAATATATGCGGCAACGGCTATTCCAAATCATTTTAATTAACACTAGGCACAAGTCTGAGATTATCACCTAAGGCATAAGCAGTTATTTTCCCATCCTATCTTTACGTCCCATATTTCAACTCAATGGCAATTGTTAAACATAGTTTCTCCGATCCGCAAATCATCCTAAGCACAGTATCTGGCGCAGAAAGAGCGCGAAACCCACTTGATGTGGGTTGCAGTACTGTAGTACCGATTTACTTCTTTTTCACCGCACGTTATCTCATTTGCATATCAAACGGCTATTTATTATGCCAACAACGTTAAAGAGCAGTCTTGTTAAGGTTTTTTTTTTTGGTTGTTTACAAACAGGTACATTGGCATAATATGAGCTTTTACATTTCTTATGACACGATACACGACTGGATCGGGAATTTTTCTTTTCTTGTGTTTTATTTAATGCTTATTCATGTGTATCGTTGATGTATTCTTCAGTTACCAAGGTCTAGGTTCCAATAAATCTGAAGATCATCTGATAGCTAAGTTGAAGTTTACTGCAGTATTTTCTATTTCCATATACACATTGATTAAACAGGAAATAAAGACAGTCCAAATGATGTGTGCATTAAATTTCTAGCTTATTGTAAAGCTCATCTAAGGCTTCTGCTTTTGTGGCCAAAACTTTCCTTACTCAAGCGTGCCAAATGGCTATACACCAGATAAATTTAGATATTTTGGTCTGCCAGCCTCTTTTCAGATGAAAGGATCTCTCTACCTTAATTAACGCAACTCAAACTTAAAAATATTTAATTAAACGTATGGTACAGGATGGGTAATATCTCTGAGTACACCTTTTCAAGAAGTGATGCACCACCTTTTGCTAAAGCTAACAGTACTGCTATTTCAAAAAGAAATAGACAATAGAAAGGAAAGGCTAAATCATAAACCAAATTTTTTTTGGCATTTCGTTTTGTTTGTAAATTTTCATTAAATAATTTAATGTAGATTTTAATTCATACCTCGAAAGTATGCTATTGTGTAACGTATTTATTTTAGCAAACATAATTGCATCTTCTAAGTTATCTAAAAACATTATTAGATTTTAGTCTAAATTAACTTGCAATGCAATGCCTTGAAAGCTAAGGTAGTCTTGTGCGCTACTTATTGTGCGTTGTACTGACATTTGAAACGTTTTTAAACCAAATTTGAGTTTTTCATGATTTTTGTTAAGTGTATTTCTCGTTTTATTTATAATAACTATTGATCAGTCCTTGTGAAAGTGAAATCTGCAAATTAAGTTCTTTGACAATGTTCTTTTGATTGTCTTGTAAGATATTGATTGCTTGATTATATCTATTGCCATCGTCAGCATCCAATGTACCAAATAACCATTTATTTATTTTACCCATCGCATTTATTAATCCTTTGTTGTTACGAATATGTGGATGTAAATTCTATTGAGTAGTATTTTATAATTGGTTGTATTCAGGCTACATTTCGAACAAAAATAGTTCAACGGGCACAAAAAAAAAAAAAAAAAATTTATTCCCCCCCCCCCCCCCCCACCTTGGAATGTTGCACAGGCAATCAAAGAGTATTAGAACACAACCACATAGATTAGTAGATAATGGTATTAAAAAACCAATGATCTGAAGGATACAATTCGATTTTATCCACAATATCGAAACAGATTTTTTTGCACTGGACGCGGATTCTGCTAACCATATTCGCATCATCAGGAGATCTTAAAACCTATAATTTTAGTCATCTCCTGATGATGCTAACATGGTTAGCGAAACGCGCGTCGAGTGCCAAAAATCTGTTTCGATATTGTGGATAAAACTGTAACTCCAACTTAATGAATAGAAGAATTTGAGAACGCGCCAAGCCCAGAGCTATAGAGAAAGTGATGTTGCAAATATCATATTAGAAGGGAAGAAATAAGATGAAGAACCTGAGTTACAAAGTTATAAAAATACATTAGCAGAACGCACCCTTGGAATGGATATGGGCGAGTCATCTTGTATGGCAAGCTGGAGTAGTTTTTAGAGATATAAATAACCAAACAGAAGAAGAAAACGACCAAACGATGACCCGACGGCATCATCTAAATGGCATATGAAGAACGATATCAAAAGACCAATGTTTAGAAGAGTCTAAGAAAGGATTCAGTAAAGAGTGATGGAAAGTGTCGTTGAGAACACCTTTACGAGATCATATTAGAATCAAAGGGATAAAATGAATAATCAAAGTAATAATGAAACCCTGGAATAGGTGCTAGGCGCAAGTCATATTGCACAAGTAATCAAAGGGAAGTAGAACACTACCACTTACAGATAGCTGAGATGATATTAATAAAGCAACGAATAGAAGAGTTTGAGTACGCGCCAAACCCAGGGCTATGGAGAGATTGATGTTCAAAATATTCTATTAAAAACGAGTCATTTGGAAGGCAAGCTGGAGGAGTCCCCTTGAGACCTAAGAAAAGTAGTACCACAGAAACGATTGCTTGACGACATCATAAAAATACAAGTAAAGAGCGGTAACAGAGAGCAAATGTTATGAGATGACACATATTGAGCTGGGAAATTGTGGCAGTGTGTCCTAGTCCCTACTGATCTGTTGTGCATCCCCTTGTGATTACCACCCTTTTTACCAATAAAACTAATGTTACAAACAGTGAAGCTAGCCCTCAGCTAATGCGAAGCTACCTGAAAATTAGTGTTTTATACAAAAATCCAGAATTGCATGGACTATTTACTACATCAACGTACCTTGTCATCCCTTTGGAGAAATGATGATATGACAATCATCCTGTACAAGACTCGCCCATAAAAGCTTAACTATAATCAGCATTCGCGCTTGACAGTTTTCCGGTCCAGTGCCTTCTTAGGAATGAAGGAATGTAGAGTTAGATGGCTCGACGGTTCGCGATGTGTTTATTATCCGTTTGCTCTCATAATAAGTAACCAAGTTTCACGCCGAGTATTTTTTGCGTGTCACTATATGCAGCACGGAAATACCGTTTATACAGGTCGAATTGCTAGATTCTTTAAATGATTCGTTCATTTTTGTGGAACAAAAAATATTAATGTATTTCACTGTGTTTTTAGGTCCATTGGATAAAAGATTCCCATGGCATGACGTGAAGATACATTCTCCAAATAAGATGGTCTTATTTTGAAGCCAATGGTTCTAGAGCAGTTGAGCTAAAGAATTCATGAATCACTGTTTTATCACAAATTAATATTAGACGATACTTTTTACGTAGATTTGAAAAGTAGGGGAAGTTAGGATAAAGCGCCCACCTTAACAAAAAAAATTCTACCCAACCATCTGCAACTGGATCCAAACAAACCTAAAGAATAGCACAATAACTGCCACCATAGGTGCGGATATTGTTACGGCGCGGGCGGGGAGGAGCTGTCCCCAAAGAGGGGTCCTATCACCACTACTGTGGGCCATTTTGGTAAATAGTCTACTAGACAAAATGGAACATGAACGATACTGTCTGCCTATGCTACGCAGCCTACTCAGTCATAGTAGTCAGGGGAAGGAACATGGGCTATGTTTCAACAAGAGCACAAAAGACTTTAAACATAGTAAGCAATTGGTGTGAAGAGGAGGATCATTTAATCGGCTGAAAACCACAATAGTCCCATTCTCAAAGAAAAGAGCATTAAAGGATCTGAAAAATCCAATGCTCAGCGGGATAATAATTGCCGTTTCCAAGGAAGTCAAATACCTAGGTGTCAGTTTTGACCAAGGTATGACTTGGGCATCGCATCTTAGCAAGGTCACTCAGAAAGCAAGAATTGCACTGGGCAGATGCAGGCGACTTTGCGGGAGAAGCTGGGGGCTGAGCCCCGAATTGAATCTCTGATTGTACCCCATGCTAACCTATGGATCTATAGCCTGGCGCATAAAGGCCACGCAAACGGGTGCAATCAGGCAAATAGAAGGGGTACAAAGGCTGGCATGCCTGTGCGTCTCGGGGGCGATGAGAACAACCCCAACTGCACACTAGAAGTCCTGCTAAATCTACCTCCTTTACATATCCTCATTCAGGGGAACGTAAGAATGGTACAATGCCGGCTCAAGCAAGGCAAGAAGCCCATCTTTGAATGGGAAAGGCTCCCAAGCTGGAAACTAGAGGACAGCGAGGAGATCAAGGCAATCAAGCCACAGTGTTCCAAGCAGAGGATGTGGCAATTCAACACTGCGCCATGGAGATAGAGAAATTGAACATTAGAAAAAGGAGGATAGTCATATACTCCGACAGTCAGGCCGCCTTAAAAGCAGTTAGTGCACACAGGGTCAAATCTAGACTAGTTAAAGACTGCATAAGTGCCCTTAAAGTGGTCGGTCGTAACAATAAGTTAATCATTGCTTGGGTTCCGGGACATGAAGGCCATCAAGGCAACGAAGAAGCCGACAAACTTGCAAGTAAGGTTACGTTGGGACCTGAGACCTACTGCGGGATAGCAGGAAGAGTCTTCAAAACAGCAATTAAAAGCTGAATAGATAAACAATCTCTAAACTGGTGGTCACAAACACCAGGGCAACTACAGGCCAAACAGTTCATAAAACACGGCTCCCCAAAATTCACGGCAGATCTACTTAAGAGGAGTCGCACGACGCTAAGATTAGTGGGTCAGCTGACGAGGCACTGTAGAATGAACAGACACATGGAAAAACTCGGCCTGGCAGATAATAGCCGTTGCAGGTTCTGTCAGGAGAAGGAGGAAACTCCAAAACACGTGTGGTGCCAGTGTGAGGTACTCTGCATGCTCAGGTATGCAAGGCTAGGAAAAATCAAACCAGGACCTGCAAGGTACATGGAGGAGCCGGTACTCCATTTGTGGAGTCTGATTAGGAAGACCAGACTGGATGAGGTCCGGAGTGCTACAATAAACTGGCATAAGATGCAGTGGCAGAGCCGGGTACCAGCGCCAACTCTCTTAAATTCTATTCTATTTTATTCTATCTATATTTAAATCAACACCCTTTATTAAGCTAGGATCAGTAAATTCATATTAAATAATAAATTTTAATAAAAAAAATAGAAGTAATTTTAATCTGACTTTGGTTTCTAAGCTGGAACTCGTTTACTGATATGATATCTATTTACTTAACGTTATGAAAAAATTCAATTAACAGCCTTTATTTTATAAAAGAAGAAATCCCGTGAATTAGTTCTAATTATCGTATTACGTACCTAAATTTTGATGCAACCTGAATCTAGAAAGTAGCTAAAATCTCATTGTTTTATTTACCTACACATTAAATTAATTTAGTAATATAATATGTATAACGTGCTTGTGCAAATAATATCTACTCTCTAACCACTTTGGCGCGCATTTACATTTATGTTAAAACGTTTAATTACCCACTTCGTTAAGGTAAAATTTTGCAATTAGACGGTCGTCTTGTATATGTGTCTAGGAATTTCTATAATGGCCTAAAAATGCAAGTGTGTGAAAATTCTGGTGATATATAGATTAAGCGAAAAGTATAAAATAAATATATTTATAGAAAGAAGGTTATCAGAAACGATTTTTTATAAATCTTGATCTACATTAGCAATTAGGACGTTAACGCTTAACATATTGTTGAAGCTTAAAGTTGGTCTCATGACTTGGTAGAAAATAGCTCATTATACTGAGGGTAACAAGTTTTCAATTTAGCACCTCGTATATCTATTATTAGTACGCAGTATATGCCTTTTGGTTGATGTAGGTAAGGCAGGCCTCTTAAATAAACGTATTATACGCATGTTATTTTACAGCATGACCCACAAGAAGAGATGGTTGTTTCCATGAAACAATAAACCTGCCTTTAGACTCGTTTTCGACTAATCAATAAACAAATCACTCGGTACTTTAATACAAAAGGCCAAGTTCGTTTATTAAACCTTGAATATCGTGATAGTAAACCATTATCCATTTCAAAAAATACTGCCAGCCCAGACTCATCTTTCCGATAGGAGATTTCACTGCTGCAGAAGATCCAAAGCACGAATAAAATCGGTAAGTTCTTCTTGAGATGTAAAATTGTGCTGATTGCTGCTACATTCGCATTCGTCTTCCTCCTGAAAACTTGTGTTCATTCGATGCCGAGTCTAGTTTGCATTTTTCTAGAAGCTTAGGGGCAGGTATATATGCATGTCTCATCATGAGGCACAGGTCTAATCACTGACAGAATATAAGAATATTCTATTTTGTGATTGCTTTTAACAGAAAAACCTGCGATTTTTGTTAAGAAAAAATAGCAGTCATCTATGTGGTTCTGAGGTTTCACATTTCATAGCCACGTGGGTACCAGTGGTACCACAGTATTGCAACAAATTTTAGGAGCCCAAGCTTTACTTGATCTCCAATTTTGCAACCCAAATATAACTCCTAAGCTTTTCTTACAAGTGAGCTTAATGTTTTTCGTTGGACTTTCAGGGTTACTTCATCACATATGTAACAGAAACTGTTCGGTTATGCATACTGATGCGAGACGCAGAATTGCATTTAATTTGATGATTAACAAGGGAAAGTGTATCGGTCTATGATCTATTACACGTATCAATGGTAAAAATACAGCAGTCACTTACCCTTGGAAATATTGTGAAGTTTCTTCTCCTTGGCTGGAAATAATGTTCGTTTTGGCTTGATTTCAGCTTGTGCAGATGACGCTGAATTAATGTTAATGGCATTTTTCTTGCCTAAAAGACAAAGCATAGTTTCAGTAAAAATACTCTGATTTTGTATCAATAATAATAATAAGTACTGAATTTGACACATTTTTCGCGCATCCGCCATCGCGTCAGGAAATATCTCTGTTCCGTTTAAAGAAACAGCTCAAATACATTTTCGAAGAATCCTAAACTTGTAGTTTTGGTTAGCATATCTGATAAGCCGCTTTTACTACACTAAGAATAAAAATAATAATATTTACTTGCCAACAAATATCAAAAACCATATTTTCTTCATAAAACTGTGGGATATACAAATATAAATAGAATGAAAAACGAAATATTTCTTTCATATATTGACAACTGGCATATATAGTGTCTCCCATAACTAATGGGTCATTGAATAACTGGATATAGAAGACGCAAAAGTTTAACGAATGAACCAAAAATGTCATAGTAAAATGGGCCTCGTTTAGGACATACAGAATGTTAGATGGTAGAAAACTAATCGACTTAATGAAATAAATCGAGCCTCCGGCCTAGTGAAAACCACAGATGTGAGTCACAATAGACCAAGGGTCGTAGTGGAGGGCCCCATCTGGGCCTAATCACGTGTACGAATACGAATACGAATACCCAAATGCATGGTACTTGATACATCATACTTTTCAACATTATTTTTGGTTGTGTTGTATCTGGCGGGCTTTTACAATCCTAATTTGAAGATTCCAGAATACGTCATTGGCAAAACACTCCTTGAGAAGTTGTCCACATCAGCCAATGAAAAAATTGTGAACATAATTTCGAACATTATTTTAAAACCAGCTAGATCTGGAGAATCAACTTCTGCACAAAATACGAGCGAATTGACTTCCACTTATGATGATAATTTGTATTTAAAGGAGTCCAAATGTCGTAGATAAAAAAATACAGGGTGATTTTATTCAACCATGTGCGCTATTTGAGACAAATAGTTACAATATTAATCTTTCTCACCATAGAAATATATGTAGCCATTTTCGTTCCAATTTCTTAAACAGTTTTAAATGATTGAGTATTTTCCAAAATAAATTTCTACTTTAGACGCGCTACATTTTACTATGACATTTTTGGCTCATTCTTTATATTATGACATCTACCATCTCCAGATAATCAAGGGCCCATTAGTTATGGGACATCCTGTATTACCTGAACCAGATACTTGAGAGAATCATTCAATACATGATATTATTATAGATATAGTGTATCTGGGACCTAATGAACGGGAAGTGGCTGCGGCAGTGTTCTGCGATATCTCGAAGGCTTATGACTGCGTCGATCGAGGAATACTGCTCCAGAAACTTTCCTACTATCGGGTTAGGGGTGTTTTGTGTAGGGGTAAATAGTTTGTCATTTTGCATTGGGCACGGGGTTCGTCAAGGCTCAGTGCTTGGCCCACCCTTGTTTCTTATATACATTAACGATCTGGCTTCCATTGGCATTGAAGGATCCTTTATGATATTTGCTGATGATACATCAATATGGTGGCTGGGAACAGATATTAACATTTTGAGGGATACCATTGATCGTGATATTAATGTGATAATGGAGTGGTGGTGGTTTATATTCAATATTGAAAAGACTTTTAAGTGTTCTGTACCAGATGTAATCCTAAATGGGATTCCAATAAGTAATAAAGAGAGTTATAGGTTTTTAGGACTGTTTATTGATACTAAACTCAAATTTGATACATTGATCGCGCGAAGAAAATTGGCATCTGCATGCTATGTTTTGAGGGTGACGAGAAATGATTTGGGGCAGAATATTGCAAGGGGAATAGATTTTGCTTTGGTCGATTCCCATTTGAGATATGGTATACAATTTTGGGATTTTACAAGCAAGCAGCTTATGAATTCCGTCTTTATACTCCAAAAGCGGGCAGTAAGATGCATGTGTGGGATCGATTCTAGGAAGCACTGCAGGCTCCTGTTTGTTCGGGAGGGGATCCTCACCTTGACCTCTCTTTTTATTATTTTGACTGTGGATATAGTCCATGTAAATATGGAGGTTTGAGCATCGGTGCGGTAAGGGTAGCCCCTTCAATAATGAGAATTTTGGATTGCTTTTTCTGAAGACTGCATTGACAAGGAACTCAATTGTATATGAAGGGGCAAAAATGTGTAACCACCTGCCCTTGCAACTTAAGAGCTTGGAGAGTAAGGCATATTACTCCATTAACGAGTTTTACGCTGATCGATTTTAGATTTTTGTTCAATCTTTATTGCCTATTGGTTGACAAATCTAGACTACCTCTGATGGTTTATTTTTATATTTATATTTTATTTCTTTGCTCTTTGATGGTATCATCTTTTCATATGTTTTGATTTTGTTGTGCTTTGACGTGTGATTGCATTTTATCGTATTTATATATTGACATTTACCATTTTAATATGCTGTTGTATGTAATTTTTGCTTTTTGTAGATCTTAAAATTATAGTTAAATGTGTGGATTACTAGGATTTCTTTTACTGCCAACTGGATTTAATTGACATTATATTGTAATAATTATTGTCAATGAGAGAAATGAGACAATAAAGCATATTTCATTTGGTTAGGTTATGTAATTATACGCGAGAAAATTTGGTGTTCAGAAATTATTTCATTAATAAAAGTTATAAAAAGAAATGTACTCACTTTCAGATAAATTTTGTTGATTTTTTGATGACAACCTGTTAGGGGTTAGTACTTGTGTAACTTGCACTGCATCCCTCTTCTTCGCAGTGCCTGAAACAAAAATTTTGAAGTCAGTAATTGTTTGCATAAAAACTAACAAAATCTTACACAAGTTATTACAATTCATATTCAACTTGCTTATTTAAATATGAATAACAACATATAATTTCTTTCGTTAATAATTGTACAGGGTTGTCCCATTTTCGATGATATTACGGGGTATCTCACTTACGAGTAAAGATAGAGAGTTGCGGTTTTCGCAATACTGTGCTACTTTTTTGTGAAAAGAGCGATGGTATAAACAAAATTTTCATAGCCCGCTTCGTTTCTGAGATACAGGGCAAATCTGAAAATAATGCATTTTGGGACCCCCCTCGTATCTCCGTTATCCTTTAACATATCGCAAAACTAAAAACTTGTTCTTACATACTTTTTTACGTAGAACCCAGTGGCGTAGTCAGATTTTTGCTGTGAGCTGTCAATTTTTAGCTATAAATCAAACTTATGTTTTTTTAAATGGAACACCCTGTATATTTTTCTTTCGTTTGAATGGAAATTTTATAAGCTTTTCAAAAATATATAATACATGATATGTATTTTAAATAATAAGCCTAAAATTCATAATGTCACAAAATGTATCTCTATACGACACTCTTGATGAGTATAGTATAAGCATTATCTTTTAAACAACGTTATAAGTATTAGTACGCAGAGATTATCAGAGCAATGGAATGATTATTTTTTTATTGGCAAGACCTGTTAGTGGCAAAATTTATATTTTCTGTGTAATATTTTATTTTTTACGATGGTTGAAAACGAAAATTATGAATATTTTGAAAAATATGACATGTTAATCTGCTTTATACAGAGCGTGAAGTTTCTCAACTATTATTCAAAATGTTTGTTTGAATATTTATTTACCTTTTGACTTATTTGGGTTTATTTTTTATTTAAGTATCATTTTAATTTATGGATATTCTGAAAGAAGACAACCTGGTCATTTAATGTTTTCCGGAATAAAGAGAACATAGAACGTTTAACCGGCCCCTACCAAAAACGTATAATAAGGAAAACCGCGGTAAGGGCGGAGGCAACTTTCCTTGTTCTACCTATTTTTTTCTTTATTCCGGAAAACACTAAAAGATCAGGATGCCTTCTTTCGGAATATCTATAAATTAAAATGATACTTAAAAATAAACCCAAATAAGTGAAAAGGTAAATAAATATTCAAACAAACTTATTGGAATATAGCTGAGAAGCTTCACGGAAGTTTTCATTGCTCTGTATACAGCAGACTAACATGTCATATTTTTCAAAATATTGATAATTTTCATTTCGAGCCATCGTAAAAAATACAATATTACACAGAAAATATAAATTTTGCCACTGAAA
The DNA here is from genome assembly GCA_016904865.1 of Pissodes strobi. Classification (NCBI taxonomy): domain Eukaryota; kingdom Metazoa; phylum Arthropoda; class Insecta; order Coleoptera; family Curculionidae; genus Pissodes; species Pissodes strobi. Next base: position 11,781 of record JAEQML010061720.1, read on the forward strand.
GGTCTTGCCAATAAAAAATTACCATTCCATTGTTCTTAATAGTCTCTGCCTGCTAATACTTATACCGTTGTCACAGATTATATCTGTCAGTGGCGTAACTACCATAAGACAAGTAAGCGCAAAGCGTTGGGGCCCACCAGGCTTGCGGGCCCACTCGTCCAGTGCCTAATATTCAAGGTTTCTGTCAACTGAACCTAGGAACACCTTTCTGACAAGCAAGGATTATTTTTTATTAAGTTCTGCATAATTTAATACCTAATGAAAAGTTTGGCAACATCAGCGTCGCGACACTCGTCATTCACCGATCAGGATTAGTCCCGATTTGATTCGCGGTGAGCGCCATCGTCTTTTGGTTTGACATCCCGGGAATCCCGTTTTGTTGACATATTTTAACCTGTTGCCAAGAGCTTTACCTTACCATTATCTTATAGTTTTAGTATTTGGTACGCTAATTTTCCCTACGTTTTAAAAATGAGTGGTCACAAAAAAACTTATAAAAGCGCCCGCAATCAAGAGAAAACTAAAAAATAATTGGAATTAGAGAAAAATTGGGAAAATGTTTTTTGTTCGACGAAATCGCAGTCTGAGCCAAATTTGCAACCATTTACGTCCAAACGCGATGACATTGGGGACAATAATTATATTTCTCAAGACGAAGATCACTCAGAATATTTGATCAGTATAACACAACTTTAGGTGGCTAAGCCACAGGCATCAGCACAAGCAACCATATTTTTTTGTGTGCTAAAACTAAAAAGTTCGATGAAGCTGAAATATCGTCAGACACCGTAATATCAAGTAAAGACACAATACACGAAATTGATTTATAATAGGCCATTTTGTTAATAAACCATCAAGATGTAAATGTGAAAAAAAAGTTTAAAAAATGAGCTTTCAAATAAAATTCGGGATGAAAGAATAGAAGCTGGGCGTATAAACAAAAATATGCTAAATTGTGAGTTGAGTTGGTGGTCTTATCTATTAGGTTACATTATGTATTATCAGAAGTGAAATTTACTTCCAAAGCTTTACAAAAAGAGACAGTTGCTTTGGACGAAGCTAGTTCTGTTTTACTAAGGACAAAAAGCAATGTGGGAAAATTACCGTCAACGCTATGCTGAGGTTCTAAAAGCAGCACGAACAACTGTTCTAAAATGGTACATTCCAACTAATTTTAAGAGTAAGCGATAAGTTAATAAAAAAAGAATTTATTGAATTAATCATCGTTTTGATTCCAGGGAACATTTTTGAAGTGAAAAATTCTTTAGGCGCGCTCTGCCCTTTTTTTTTGGCGTGGGTTAAATGAGACCGAGCCGTCACGTAACGCCGTCACGTAACGTAACGCGGCATGTTCCTGTATAGGTAGAGGGCTGAAATTTTCAGGGGATGTAGCTGGGGTAAAAAGAAGATCCTGGACGAAAACGGGACCCCGTAACCCACCTCGTTTGGCCAAGGGAGTGGGGAGAAGAAAAAAGTGAAATAATTAATTTCGGGAGTACGGGAAGAGGTACGGGTTCGAAATTTTTATGGTAAGTGCGCCACATGGGGGGCCACCTTAGACCATACGGGGGAGGACCTGGGCTCTAATTTAAGGAAAGGGTTTTGGGGTATCTCTACTACGAAGGCTCGGATCGAAATTCTGACAAACGATGACCCCGCTTGTTGAAGTTTTCACTTCTATCGTGTGGTTTAAGCACACAAAATTTTTATTTTTTCAAATTGGGGTTTTTTATCAGCTATTGACATTATAAAGTCTCAGTTAAGAACTAGATTTACAGGTTTAAATAAGATAAGTGGTATCTTTTTGTTTTTGCAACCTAAAAATCTCATAAATTCAACAAAGTATAAAATCCTTAAGAACTGCAATCAATAAAAATATTCTCAAATCTTATTGCAAAATTTCTCTTACAATTTATAAAGTTAAATCAAGAAATAACTGCAAAAAAAAATGTTGATCTAAATAAATTTACATTAACCTATTATTAATTTTTACCATGCCGATTATATCTGTGTCAGCTGAAGAATCTTTTAGTAAACTATTTAAGGAATCAAATAGGGCATGCAAGATCGATTTAAATATTTATCTTTAATTTCCGTCGAAAGTGAAGCTCCCAACAAATTACATCATAAATATGCATATGAATTTGCTGTGTGTAAAACGAGAAAAAATCGTTTTAGATTTTAATAAGTTTAAGCCGAGTGTTGCTTTAAACTAGGGAAATTTCATTAACATTTCCAACTTCGTTAATAACTACTACTTGGTCAAAATTTAAAGTTATTTTAGAGTTTTTTGATAAAAAGAAATATTTTGAGGTTATATGTAAAATAAATAAAAAAATTAAAGCTGGTTGTTTAATTTTTATTTAGTATCTGTGATTTGTGACTGTATTTTGCGTTGGGGCCAAAAAATTTTAGTTACGCCACTGATATCTGTGCCGTTGTTTAAAAGACAATGCTTATACTATACTCATCAAGAGTGTCGTATAGAGACACATTTTGTGAAATTATGGATTTTAGGCTTATTATTTAAAATACAAATCATGCATTATATATTTTTATAAAGCTTATAAAACTTCCATTCGAACGAAAGAAAAATATACAGGGTGTTACATAAAAAAAATACAAGAGTGTCGTATCTAGACACATTTTGTGAAATTGTGAATTTTAGGCTTATTATTTAAAATACATGTAATGTATTATATATTTTTATAAAGCTTATAACATTTCCAATCAAACGAAGGAAAAATATATAGGGTGTTCTATTTAAAAAAACATAAGTTTGATTTATAGCTAAAAATCGACAGCTCACAGCAAAAATCTGATTACGCCACTGGATTCTACGTCAAAAACTGTATAAGAGCATTTTTATAGCTTTGCGATATGTTAAAGGATAACGGAGATACGAGGGGGGTCCCAAAATGCATTATTTTCAATTTCGCCCTGTATCTCAGAAACGAAGCGGGCTATGAAAATTTTGTTTATACCATCGTTCTTTTCACAAAAAAGTAGCACAGTATTGCGAAAACTGCAACTCTCTATCTTTATTCGTAAGTGAGATACCCCGTAATATCATCGAAAATGGGACACCCTGTACAGTAGGGTATAGGTTTCTTGAATCAACATTGTTCTTATAGTTAAGTTATCTAAAATCCATTAAACTACATTTCGTGGAAATAAATCAGAATTTACACCAATCAAGTCATGAACTGTAATAAAACATTTGCCCAATGCGTGCTATCTGTTCAAACCTATGGAGTACAGACATGGACTAAGAAAACAAATAATAAAATAGAAGCAATACAAATAACATAATTTCACTGAGATTAATCAGACAGCGGACAAATGTTGCAGATATTGCAGTGGCATATTTAAAATTCTATTATATGCAAGACATGTGGCAAGAATCAGGAACAACAGATGGAACAATAAGTGATATTATTGAATGGAGAACATGGAGAGAACAAATTGCAGAATGAGCAATAATGCGCTGGTACGACGATATGAAGAGAGTTGTGGGTCTCGAGTGAACAAAACAGGGACAACTGAAGAAATAGGAGAGAGGCCCCTTGAGACTGGGTTCAACAAGGCAGATAAACAATAAGTCATAAAAAACGAAGGGATAGAGGTTCATCCATTGCCAAAAATTATGCTACGACCTATGGGAAACGTTTCCATGTATGGGCAGAGTGTCCAAAAATATTTATTTATTCCACTTTGATATGGGTTCGAAAAATTTTAGTTACTGATATACCTAAAACTGCTATCCGGTTACCACATGACCATATGGTTGCTTGCTTTATATTCTGAAGCTATATAGGAGGGCTAAAGCTAAATGTGGCATGATACGATAAATTCAAGATATAATATTCTGATGTAGCTACGTAATGTAGTGGGCAAAATTTTTGCTCGTAACATTGCTCCTAACAATGGAGAGACTAATCATTTCTATGTTATTTTCTCACCAAATGACGTAGACTAATCTGAATGTCATAAGTTGTCCTTATTTTACTATGCGTTTGAGGTATCGGCATCAATTCTTCACAGAGGTACTTGAGAGAGCCAAAAAATATTGGGGTCTCATACAAAAGAGAGATCTAAAGAAGCATTTTTAAGTTACATTTTAAAATTGCGGCAACTTTTTAAAAAATAAACCTGTTTGAATGCGGTTTGCGGATTTTGGAAGCTTGTCTTCTCCACATTGAGGCACGAAAAGCGATTTTTCATCATGATCATGATCAGTAAAGTCGTGCAAAAAACAACAAAATTGTGAGTGTGTTATTTCGGCATTACATTTTTGTACGCGTTACAATATGGTACGTGACGAACAAATTTTAGTATGGAGAGGAAGTAATGAACTTGAAGAGAAAATGGATGCAAGAATACCATATGAAGGTGAAGGAGTACTTATCTGAGATGATGTTATAGCTAATGGGAAGACGGATCTATAGCCAAGTAAGAGAGCCAATGAATGACGAAAGATACCGGGACATGTATGCTAACAATATTTTATTTCATTTGCACAAAACTTCGGAGATGATTTTGTCTTGGTGGACGATAATACGCAACCTCACAGGGCTGGAATTGTTCAAGAAGTTTCAAGGGATAATAAGAAGATTGAATAAAGATGGGCATGAATTTAACGATTAGGAAGAGTTGGCTAATGCGGTAGGGCAGAAGTTCCCTTGCAAACCTAGTGAGCAGCAGGCCAAGAAGGGTGGCGAAAGTGCATCGGATCAATGGAGAACCAATTTGATATTCGTACACTCATTGAAGGATAGTTTCCCGTTCAAATTTTGGCAGCTTTCTTCCTGTAAAGCATGTTTAACATTCTTAAGGATAATTACCGTATAGGTATGGCATTTCAAGTCTAGGTACTACCTGCTTGAACGGTTTCTCGAAGAGAAAATGGATGCAAGAGTTCCATTTGGAGGTGAAGGTAGACCTGTCTGGGGTGGTATTATGGCTAATGGGAAGACGGATCTGATTGTGTTAGTAGGAGAGCCAATCATTGCCGAAAGATATCGGGACATGGGTGTTATGCAAGGGTACCATTTCAAGGTGAAGGTAAACCTCTCTGAGGTGGTGTTATGGCTAATAGGAAGACCGATCTGGTTGTGCTAGCAGGAGAGCCAATGAATGCCGAAAGATACCGGGACATGCGTGTTAACAATATTATTCTTCCATTTGCACGAAACTACGGAGATGATTTTGTCTTGGTGGATAATAATACGCGTCCACATAAGGCTGGAATTGTCAAGGGATAATAAGAAGATAAAAGAAGATTGAATGAAGATGAGCATAAATTTAACAATTTGCAAGAGTTGGCTAATGCGGTAGAGCAGAAGAGGAAGCAATTTTCCAGGGCTCCCTTGCAAACCTGGTGAGCAGCAGGCCAAGAAGTGCATCGGGTCAATGAAGAACCAATTTGATATTAATTAAAGCACGTTTTACATCTAGGGGTAATTACAAGTATGGCATTCGAAGTCTACACACTGCCTGATATTTGTGGTATCCGACTGTAGAAGCAGCATTTTAAGGGATCCTGCAGTTGAGGTATTGTGTTAAATTCGTTTTCTATTTTATTGCATATTTTTTAACGAGCAGTTTATATTCAATTAATGTCACAATCGGTAATAAGTCAAATCGTTCTTTAATTACGACAAATCAAACAGGACGCCTTTTTGTTGAGTAGTTATGCACTTAGACGACACCAATTGATAAACGGAAGAAATTGTTTCATGATATTGACCTAAACTCTAACGTGGCAAACTTTAAAGCAGAACAAACATATATTGCCCATTTGACACCCATTCATTTACCCTACTTAGAAAATTTCCATGTTGCCTATATAACGGGAAAATCTAAAATCCTAAGAAAACTGCTAAAAATTTCAGAATCTGAAAAGCTCCTCAACAAAATTTAACCCTTTTTCAAGATACAAAATTTCAGAAATATTGTTACCCAAATTTTTATGTTTATTAGTGTCTCTAAGGCCAAAGGGCATAGCTCCAAAAATTGCCAGAAACGCCTATAGATAGTGACATTTCCTTGATAACGACTAAAAACGATTTATTGCTAAATGGCACACTCACTAACCTTTCGTTTTATGCATAACTTTATTGTCATGACCGTATCAACCGTACTGAAAAATTAGAGTGGTAAAGACAGGCTTATTTTTAGTTTAAAAAAATTTGTTGACCAATTGATTTATTAGATGGTTGGCTGCAATGATCCTCTTCTTAAGCTAATTGTTCACATATTATTAAGTGGAAAAGACGGGCTTTCAAAATACGCATATTTCAGTCAAAAATGTATATGTATTTTTAAAAAAGGTACAAACATTTTGTTGATCATAAGATCAAATCATCTTAAGCTAATTATTCAGATATTATTAGGTGAAAAAGACGGACTTTTAACATACACAAATTTCATTCAGAAAAGTATATTTTTAAAAATAAAAAAAAAATTCTTGACCAATTTATTTATAAGATGGTTGGCTTCAATAATCCTCATCTTAAGCTGATTATTCACATATTATTAAGTGGAAAAGACGAGCTTACAAAATACGCAAATTTCAATAAAAAAAGTATATTTTTACAAGTTACAAAAATTTTCTTGACTAATTTATTTATAAGATGGTTTGCTTCAATGATCCTCATCTTAAGCTAATTATTCATATATTATTAAATGGAAATGACAGGCTTTCAAAATACCCAAATTTCAATCAAAAAAGTATATTTTTAAAAAAGTTACAAAAATTTTGTTGACCAATTTATTTATAAGATGGTTGGCTTCAATGATTCTCATTTTCAGCTAATTATTCACGTATTATTAACGTCTTCATCCACCATAAAAAACTTACCACCTTTTTTACCAAAACTATGGTACCGTTCCCTTCGGTCTATCCTCTCAGACGCAGACCGTGTCAATTTATCCTTTGAAGGTTGTTGACCCATTTTTCACGTTTATTTACATTGTTTACACACACACATTTTTACATTACCCACACATAACTTTTACAGTTTTTATGTCTCAAGCACATTATATAGTTTTATTCAAAAGTCTATGAAACATTTTCAATTAATTGGATCATCTAATTTCTGCAATGTCAGAAGGTTAAGAAGGTTCTTGTTTTTGTGTATTAATTTTAAACAGCTCACTTAAAAATTCTGATAACTCGTATCTTATTTATGTTGAACATACCTATTTTAAATACAATTAAGATAAGGATGCGAGTTTAGCAAATTTATAACGATTAATTTGGTTTGGGTCCTCGTACATTTTTTGATACGTCATAATATAACCACGTACATAAATGAAAATAAATATTTTTTGACCCATTCATTGATCAGATAATAATATGTATTTTGAAAGAAATCCAGTCATGATGTGAAGCTTTATGTTCTTGAATTCAGTAATTGTAAAAAGACATAGAATAACTGAGAAAAAATTATTTTTCTTAAAAAAAAGTGAGAGGTGATTTTTGAGATAAAACATTAATTACTCCATTTATCACAGAAACACCACTAGTTCGGTAAAGTTACTTTACCTAATTCATTCACTCTTTAAAGGAAGTGTTATTAAGCAATAAATTCAAAACCAATGTAATTGAAAAACATGAAACTATTTCTGAGTGCCCTTGTATAATGATTTTTTTCACTTCGAGCTAACATCCCCAGTTCGTTACAGAAAACATAATTATTAAAATAAATAAAATCAAATTGTTCATAAATAATTTAAAATAGAACGTCTTAATACTCGAGTAATGACTTTTTAATCTAACTTTACCATCACTATGCAAATTTTTCTTTTATATCTTTTATTACCGAAAAGAATAGAAATTAAAACGTTTTTAAAAATATCTTAATATTGATCTTCCTTAAGATCAAGTGAAATCATATCTTATAGCTGCAAGAATGCATTTTAAAAGGATATCTGAATTAAGAACAAATGTAAATTAAACAGGTGTAATAATTATTCTACTACTACCAATCAATCTCGAACATAAATATTCATATATGAGGGCTTTGATTCCAAATTATTATTGATCGGGGGTATTAGGTTACTTATGTTTAATTCATACAATTTTTCTTAATTTAGATACCTATTTGGCTTAGGTAGATCTATTAATTATATACAGAATGTGTATGATCATGAATTTATCTAAAATAAAACTGTGTAAAATGGATTAAAGTTTCATCACAAAAGTCGATTATTCGCAATTTGAATTTTGATTACTCTCACTTTTTAAGAATTATCGATTGCTTACAATGTTATCTCGGAAAAATCGATTTTTACACAGTTCTATTTCTATAATATAATCACTTTTTTTTAACTTGAATTGTTAATTTTTTTACAGTTATATTTGGGAATTAATTTGAATAAAAAGCAACTGACTAGGTATTCTTTTGACATAGATAGTTAGTTCTATTATGATAGTTATATACTTATGGAATTTATAATATAACTCTAAAAAGCCGTGATTAATAGATACACAATTAGAACAATCGATTTTTAGAGATGTGCATGACCGCGCAAATTTTCGTAGACAGGTTAAACTGTGAAAAATCAAATCAGCACTTATTAATTAATATGTACATGTGCCCCAACAACCAGACTATATGAGATATATTAATACGTAAAATGCTCTAAAAAATGTAATCTTCTCAAAATCTGTAAACAATTTACGACCCTTAGTTCTAACTGTGAAAAACTTCACTTATAACTATCAAAAATCAGTTTTTCCACTTTCACGGTTCAACAACCGAATTTTTATAAAAGTAGCTTTTCACAATTACATATGAAAAACTATTATACGCAGTTAAAAGCCAAATTTTCACAGTTTTATCCTAGAAAAACATATTTTTTTCATGATTATATCTGCAAATTTTTTTTTACAAATGCCACATTAGTTCAGATATACTTTCGACTATATGCATTATGCATATGATTTACAAATATAACTGTGGAAATCCCAGATATATCAGACTTTTAACTGTGGGAGATGAAATTTTCTAACCTTCACTTTCCAATAATCGATTTTTCACTGATTTATGTAAAAAATCAATTATACACAGTCTTATCTCAGAATTAGTTTCAACATGTGTTAAGAAACCTCAATTTTTTCAGTTTATCTTGGAAGAATTAATTTTCCCAGTTATATCTGGAATATATTAAATCTACTCTTAACCTTTGTATAGACTTACAGATGTAACAGTGAAACATTAATCGTTCACCGATAAAGTTCAAAAAATAATTTTACAAGTCAGAAGAATTATTTTTCTGTATATAATCAAGATCAAACTTTGAAAAATTAGTTCTTCACAGTTTGCAGCTATAAAATTGTAGATAAAAACTAAACTGTATTAATACGTAGAATAATAAGTTTGCCTAAAACGCGCAATAAAAAGAAGTATCTATTCGTCAGAGTTTTATCTTAGAGCAGTAAAACAATTTTCATACTTTTAACTGTGATAGTTCAAAGTTCCTAACCTTCAGTTTTCAACAATCATTGTTTTACACTTTTATCTAAGAAGCCAAGAAACCAGTTTTATCTCAGAAGACTCTTTGGCTTGTGTTATAAAACGCCAATATATCAGAGTTTCAACTTAGAAAAATTCATTTTTGCAGTTATATCTGAAAATTATTCAAAAAATAACCAACACCAGATAGCGTGTTTGTCTAAAGGAATCTACTAATTAACCTTTATATATGACTCACAAAAACTGTGAAAAATTAATTGTTCACCGATAAAGATCGAAAACTAATTTGGCAAATCAGAAAAATCAATTTTCTTGTATATAATAGAGTTTTTTTCTTGTGAAAATTCGGTCATTCACAACTTTATCTCACAAAAAACGATTTTCACACTATTAACTGTGAGAGTAAGTTTTCTAACCATGACTCTTCAACAATCGATGTTTCACGGTTTTATGGAATATATCAATTATACACTGGTTTATCTCAGAAGACTTTTTGGCGTGTGTTAAGAAAAGTCAAATTATCACAGTTTTATCTTCGAAAAATTGGCTTTTCACAGTTATATCTGGGAATTATTAAAAAAACAACTTATCTCAGATATCCTGTTTGCATAAAGAAATTTACTATTAACCTTTATATATGGCCCACAGAAAGTGTGAAAAATCAATCGTTCACCGATAAAATGTATTTATAATTTTATACTTCAAAAAAATCAATTGTTTGTATATAACCGAGGTTTTTACTTGTGAAGAAACGATTTTCACACTTTTAACTGTGAGAGATCAAGTTTTCTAACTATCACGATTCAACAATCGATATTTCACAGTTTCATCTAAAAAGATCAATTATTATACAAAGGTTTATCTCAGAAGACTTTTTGGCGTGTGTTAAAAAAGTCAAATTATCATAGTTTTATTTTAGAAAAATTCACCTTTCACAGTTATATCTGGGAATTATTTAAAAAGCAAACTAACCCAGATATCCAGTTTGCCTAAAGAAATTTACTATTAACTTTTATATATGGCTCAGAAAGTGTGAAAATCAATCGTTCACCGATAAAACTAGAAAACTAATTTTACACCTGAAAACAATCAATTTTCTGTATATAACCGAGTTTTTGTTACTTGTGAAAAATCGACTTATTTCATTTTTATCTTAGAAAAAATAATTTTCTACACTTTTAACTGTGAGAGATCAAGTATTCTAACCAACACTTTTCAACAATAGATTTTTCACAATTTTATCTTAAAAAATCAATTATACACCGGTTTATCTAAGAAGACTTTTTGGCGTGTGTTAAGAAAAGTCAAATTAACATAGTTTTATCTTAGGAAAACTGATTTTTCACAGTTATATCTGGGAATTATTTATAAAGCAGCCTAGTCCAGACATCCGGTTTGCCTAAGTAAATCTACGATTAACCTTTATCAATAACTCACAGAAACTGTGAAAAATCAATCGTTCACCGATAAAATTGGAAAACTTATTTTACGCGTCAGAAAAATCAATTTTTCTGTATTTAACAGAGGTTTTTAACTTGTGAAAATTCGATTTTCGCACATTTTTATCTTAAAAAAATAAGATTTTTTCGCTTTTAACTGTGAGAACTATCAACATTCAACAATCAATTTTTCACAGTTTTATCTAAAAAAAAACAATTATACACAGGTGTATCTCAGAAGTATTTTTAGCGTGTATTAAGAAAAGACAAATTATCACAGTTTTGTTTCAGAAAAATTTACATTTCACAGTTATATCTGGGAATTATTTAAAAAGGAACCTAGCCCAAATATCCTGTTTGCCTAAAGAAATTTACTATTAATCTTTATATATGGCTCACAAAAAGTATGAAAAATCAATCGTTCACCGATAAACTTCAGAAACTTATTTTACATGTCAGACAAATAAATTGTTCTGTATATATTTGAGTTTTTTTTACTTGTGAAAATTCGATTTTTTACATTTTTATCTTAGAAAAACCGATTTTTACACTTTTAACTGTGAGAGATCAAGTTTTCTAACCTTCACTTTTCAACAATCGATTTTTCACAGTTTTATCTACAAAATCAATTATACACTGTTTTATCTCAGAAGGCTTTTTGGCATGTGTTAAGAAAAGTCAAATTACCACAGTTTTATCGAGGGAAATTTAATTTTTAACGGTTTATTTAAAAAGCAGCCTAGTCCAGATATCCTGTTTGCCTAAGTCAATCTACTAATTATCCTTTATTAATAACTCACAGAAACCGTAAAAAATTAATCGTTCACCGATAAAATTAGAAAACTTATTTAACATGTCAGAAATTTTCTGTATATAATCGAGTTTTTTTTTTTGTGAAAAATATATTTTTCTCATTTTTATCTTAGAAAAAACGATTTTCACACTTTTAGCAGTGATAAATTTCTAGCTTTGACTTTTTAAAAATCGATTTTTCGCAATGCTAACTTGGAAAAAATCGCATATGCAGTGTTATCTCAAAAGACTTTTTGGCTTGTGTTAAGAAAAGTCAATTTATCACGGTTTTATCTTATTTTCAATAGTTATACCTTGGAATAATTTAACAAGCAACCTAGCCCAGATATCCTTGTGCCCCCAAAAATCAGATTTTCACAGTTTCACCTGGAAATTAAATATCTACTTGGGCCCTTCTACCCTTTTATAAAATCAACTATAGACTTCAACCAATGTCAATACTAGAAATTAAATAAAAAAGTTTCAGTTTAATATGTTACTTGCGCTCGCTGTTTAAGGAAGTTTTTGTTTGAAAATAATTCATTTGCATTCAAAATACTAAATTTTCAATGAGAAGAACCTGAGCTTTGTAGCAACAAACCTACATTTTCCAAAATGGCAAAATCGACCTGTGGAGCTTAAAGATGCCAGAACGACGCTATTAAAACATCTAAAATCAAAATGTTCCCGAAAATATATGGCATTATCTCAGCTGGAAAGAAACGAGAGAAAATCGTTCTCTAGTTGAGTCATCCACTTTATCTGGAGTGACGCGAGACTTATGCATCGGGAAATTAGTCGGCTAAGTTCTATTTCCAGATGCAGGACTACAAATTATAGGTCACCGTTTTAGTATTAATAATGTTTGTTTTTAGACGTGCTTAGTAGGTGTTTAAGTTTGAAATACTAGAAAGCCATACATTGCAAGCCTGCAAATAGAATATACTATTTGTAGACGGTAAGCAAAATACGTTTAATGCATTGCAAATCCAGTTATCCCAGTTGGGGTCTGGATCAGTTCAATATTCAAAAGTTTCTATATTTTTGACAAAAAATTGAAATAATACGTTTTTGTATTTATTTTCAATAATCTTGCCTCAAATATCACCGAAAAACAAATTGGGTTTCATGCGAATCTACCTATTTCATTCCGGTGCCTTAACCTAATTAGACGTGTGTTTTAAAGTTTTAATATAGTGAAAATAGGGTGACCTTGAAAAATATTTACGAGACCTTAAAAATTTGTGGAATTTTGACCTCCGGCATCCATCTAGTTCGAAAATATTTGCCCTGAATAAGCAGTAAGGTACCAACTGAAGGACCACGATATCCAAGTAGTGCTGCCGTGCTGCTTGATTTTTTATCAAAACTTTTTTTATGATCGACACACACACGCAAAAGGAAAATCCTCTATCACTCAACGGGTGGTGCGTGTGCGGAGATTATGGTGGACGTTAGACTTGAAGTCCATTCCAGAGCGGCGCAGTCCTCCATAAAAAGGAGTCCCGCAGCATCGACGTCCTTGGTATTCGCAACTGAATCGTATGTTTATGAGCAGCTTGTGTCTGAAGGGTGTTTCTGTTTGGCACAACTCAGGGTGGAATCACAAGTGCCAGCTCATTTAAACACTTTCCGTAGTAGTATCGATAGTAAAGAGACAGATCCGCCACTTTTCTTCGATGTTCAAGGCTATCAAGGTCTTTAGTTAACTCTGGGACATCCACAAGACGGACTGCTCTCCTTTGTATGGAGTCCAACTTCTTAAGCAAGTGTTTGAGTGCCGAGCTCCACACAGCATGGGAATAGTATTCCAGAGATGGTCTTATCTGGGCCTTATAGAGCAGTAAGTGCTGATGTGGGGTAGAGTTGTTTACCT
>JAEQML010061721.1:0-25365 GCA_016904865.1 Pissodes strobi
AATGAATATCTATCAAATAAAAAGAAAGTTAATATAAGAAGAAAATAATTAAATGTATACAAGGGTTACAGATCTATGAAAAAATGTCCAAAGAGATAATAAAATGAAAAATTAATATATGAGGGAGGTAAAAGTAAAATAATTTTCAACAAGAAACGTATTTCTTGTGGCACTCTGCCTCTCTGCTGCATTATTTTTATTTTCTAGATGAGTAATCCCCGGTGCCCATGAGGTATCCATTTCTAGATGCTCTGATACTTGCCACATTACAAACTAAACTTCTGAATAGATGTTAAACTTGTTCACCTCTTGAGTGTCTCTGTTTATCTCTCCCAACTACCTATCTGAGTTACGCAACCTGAATAAGCATAGATTGCCAGCGGCAAGCTGTTTCATCTATGACGATGTAAATATACACAAAAAATCTCAAATGAGTTCAACATTAAGAATTTGAAATATGAACAAAATTATAACTAACTTGCAAGATAATGTATTTTTGTAACTTCATGGATAACGTCATTTAAAAGTCTAATTTTTGAAGTTAATTAATTAATTTCGGTTTTTTTGGAATTTTTAAACCTTAGAAAATAATAATGAATTTTATTTCAGTATTTCATGCACGGTTTTCGTTTTTAATGAATTGCTATCTACACACCCATTTTTGTAGTTGTTTTTTATAATAATAATTGGTCATTAGTTACTTTTGCTTTCCTTAGAAGATTATTTAAATGTACCTATGTACTTAATAGGTTTTATTAATTACATTAATATGATATAGAAAGGAATGATCGGACAAAACCTCGAAAACTCTTGTCCGATCGGCTAGCTTTGCTTTATACTGATTATTCATGAGAATTATGTTCAACAGACTGGAGCGTAAATTTGAGATGTGACAATCATAGAAACAGACGGGATTTCGAAGCCACTTTAGAACTATTGAGCATATTCATAGCATGAGACAGCTTATCAAAATAAAAATGGATATAACTTACTAGTACGGTGAAAGCAAATAACGAGTAAGAACTAAAAATTTACAATTGCAAGTTTATAATTGCAACTAGTTGTAATTACATATTTACACTGATACTGATGTACAGCGTGGCCCAAGGAAATCTTGCACCTCGATTTGCAGTATTTTCAACGAAAATCTGGAGAAACGCTCTAACAGGGTCTACTAATTGTAAATTCTATTTTCAACCCCTCAACTTCAACCCCTAAGAAGAAGTGACAGTAACCCCAAAAAAATTAAAGGGAAGGGGTATCGAATGATACTAATTTTAAAGATAATTTTACCCTGATTACAGCCTCCAAGTTTCAAGCCGTTGCTACTATCCCCGTTGATGTGACAGCTTCTCAAAATCTGTGGAAAAAATCTGTAGTTAATAATCACAAGAGCTGCAGAGTTTAAAATTAAAATACGAAGACCTTTAAAAAATTGGAAAGGGTTAGTTTCTTTATTTGTATAATTTTTCTCAAAAAGGTAAATACGAAAAATATAATCACTTACCTCTCTGATAAGTTTATTAAATGCTGGAAATGACCTCCATTTAACTCCATACAATAAAATAAATTGTGTTCAAAGCGTTGTCTTTCGTTACGTAACATTGTGTGTAACTTGGCGGAATTCGTGAATTATGTGATTTTGCAAATCATCCAAAGGGTCAAGCTAGGTAGCGTAAATTTTATACTTAAAATATCCCCATAGGAAAAAATATTTTGGGGTCAAATCAGGTGACCTTGGTGGCCACTCAATAAGACCTCCCATCCAGTTCTAGAGAAAGCTTTCATCTAAAAATTAACGCACCGGTTGATCAAAAATTATGGTTCCGCGGTTCCCTTCAGTTTTCATCACTTTTACGATGGCTGGATGAACAGCATTCCCCAACAATTCTAGATACGTTTTGTCATCAAGATTTCCGGGTAAAAAAAGGAACAATTTTGTGATCTTCGTAAATAATCGCTAAAACATTTAATTTGTTGAGGATGTTGCATATGTGCTTCATGAGCTACTCTGGAACTTCCATCTGACCAATATCGGCAGTTATGCCGTTAACGTAAAATGAACATTCATCCGAAAAGCAGATGTAGAGCATATAGTTTGGATTAAGAGTCGGCAATCGAAATCATCATCAATAAGTTTTTGTTATTCGGTATTTCTAGAATAATGTATTTAATCATTTCTGCCCTTTCTACCATGAAATAAACGAACTAAAAATTGACAATCGATTTGACACAAATCTAACATTCTTTTTTAAGACAAAACATAAAACAATTAGAGGAAACATTACTCAAATGCAAATATGACAAAATTAAAGTTGACGTTTAAGCAAATACTTTTTTAATGGTATTTTGAAAGGATGAAACTCATTTTATTTTACCTGACACACCAGGCACCTCGGAAATTTTTTTAGTACTAAATATGGCCAAATTCATATTCATCCACCCTCTTTTTATATCCCACTAATCCAGTACCATCAAAATTAGCAACCAGTTTTAATACATGGGATACATTTTTTTCAGGAGATCGTTCAATGAACATAGTTGCGGTTTCTCGTGCATTGTCGTTATTTCTAAACAAAAATCTAATCATTTCTGCCCTTTCTACGATGAAATAACCCATCTTGATTTTGAAAATATTGGCGAAATTTTTAGAGCCATAACGCACTCAATGAGATCTTCAAGAGGTATCGCAGGACCCTTATCCACTGTTCGAATTTCAGGGGTTGTGCTTCCGGCTAGGAGGTTGCAGATATTGTAAACTACTAAAAGATTTAAACTGCCAATTAATTATCACTCTGTCCTAAGTTCAAACTTAAATTATTATTAAACATCCAAGTGAAATTATTAATAACGCGAGAAAACAGTGCAGGCAATTATGAACCTTAAAGTTGTAATGATTAAGAGGACAATCAGTTCGACACACTTTGTCTCCCCCCTATTCCGGTCGACTATTATTTTGTAATTCATAGGCATGTAGTCTCTGGTTGTAGTGGTTGTTAGATACTTCGGTTGATCCCTAAAACTACAAGAACTTTGCAAAGAAACGTTCACACCTATTACTCGTTCCATTATAAAATAGTGCATTACATAAGCTGTGTTGAAAGCACTGGTTTTCAAACCAGGAGATTATTTAGCACGAGGTGTTAGCTAAGTGTGGAAATTTTCCGAGGTTGTAAGCGTACTCTCACATGAATCATGTACACCTATTAAAATGATACAAAAAGTACACGTTAGATTTTTCAGAAAACGATTAATATTAGAAACGCGTTTCACTTCAATAAACAAGATATCCCATTTTTACACACTCTATCAATATAATTGGTAGGTCGAGAGTGCCGCAAAATAATAGCAAATTTTATTCTAAAATTTTTTCTTCAAAAACAAATCTTAATATAACCTCATTTTCAAAGCAAATTAGACGTGTTCTATTGTTTAAAGGAAAATGATAGTCTAAGAATCATAAACATATTACTACATAGTTTCTGGGAAAAATCTCTATACACTACGATAAAAGAAAACATGCAATTTAATACATTAAACAATTAAAACATTAGTATTAGCAGAAAAAAGCCCTGCAAACTCTAAAGGATAAACTTGTATCCGCGCCAGTACTACATCATTTTAATCTAAACAAAGGAACAATCCTCCGCACTGATGTGTTTACATGCTACTCTGGGGCTATTTTCCATTTTTCTACATTTTCATTTTAAATACCGAAGATCGAAGTGCAAAGTTATCGCTGGGCCACTCTCTATAATTGCAATATTAAACTAATACTTATATAGGTGAGTTTGGTTTATTTTGTTAGGTTTTCCCCTTAACATAGTGGCGGCTGTTAATTAGAATAGTTAAGTGGTCGTCATACTTCTTCAGATTATGAGACGACTTTAATGCAAGAAAGCATGCTGCTATTTTAACATTACGATTTTACTTCAAAAAAATATATTATATCACATAAATTGTATCGAGACACTGTACTTAATAATTGAGATGCTACTGATCGAACTTTAATATAGATTTCATTTTGAAACCCTGAGTTTCGAACAATATTGAGTGAAAAACCGGAACACTTATGAAGAAAGTACTTTCAGAATATTTTTGGTTTTTTCAAATATCGCCGTTAATTTCGGGATGCATATCGAGCAACTTAGTTGCAGGTGTCATAGACAACTGTCACATTCAACAGTTGAAATGAAATAAATTAAATCGTGTATTAAGTAAAGCTACAGCATATCTGCGGCGGACATCGGACGGCGCTTACACGGCCGAAATTATACTTGGGTCATTTGGGATGCTGATTTGTTACGGCCATTGAAATGTGCTATGTATCAAGTGTCGGACATATTCCAGAAAGTTATACCTCATAACGTAACATACGAGTCAATCCTCAGATGATACGGGATATTTCTAAAGCTAAATAAGCCCAAACTGAAAAGTTTTAACTTGAACTGAAATTTTATGCTGATTTTGAGTTGCTAAACTTGATATTCCCTTTTAGAATTTACTTAAGTCTACTTACTTAAATGTGTCTGATTGCTATGGCAACAGCAACAAAACCAAACCTTCTGACTGGATGCGTAAATAGGACGTACGATTTCAAAGACACAATAGCTAATAATTTATTTCAGATTTTGGATGAAAATCTGGTAAATTAGATGCATTATTGGAACATTTAAAAAATTGAAAATCTAATGTTTAAGTTTTTAAACGTAGGAACTGAATCAATAACACATCTACAAAAGGACAAAAATTTAGCTCGTGACGTCATGAATGTAGGCCTTTGCTATTTGGAGCAAAGATGTAGGAGGGGAGCTTGCGGGTGGAAGAGTAATCACGATCACGGCGCTGTTGGTTGCAATGTTGTCAGAATACTACGATAGTAGCGAATATTAGGATGCCGGTATATAAAGAATGCATCTCTTACATTACAATTTCTCCAATATTTAAAAAACATATTTCCATAAGATTTCTGCTGCTCGATGATCGGCGACGCCGGATACTAGGTGGCCGCCCGACGCTGCGCGCTGTGTATAAATTCTCGAAATGGGAACAAGTAAATAAGTTTTAGATTTCTGGCATTATTACTAGCCATCTCCCCAAATACATACATATATACTGTCTGAGGCCGATGCTTCGAGTGGAAGCGGCCCTAGGTGGTAGATGCATAAGCCTACTCGCATCGTCCGGTGAAAAACCACCCCACCAGAATTGGGGAGCGCTAAGTGGTTTTCCCAAATCACGTTCCGCTCCCGCGCTGGTGATCCCGGGTTTCACAGTAGGAGTATATGGACATGATGGTGCTTCCGGGATCAAAATATTCCGGAGGTAAACTCCCCGGCCATTCGGATCTCCGGGCGCTGGGTGGCCCTGGGAGCCCTTCATTCCGCATTTTACAGACAGCAAAGATACCGAACCAATTTAGAATAGATTTCTGCAACATAAGAGGCATAAATACAAACATAAATTCGGTACACCAACATCTACAAGCAAATAGACCACACATATTAGCCCTTACAGAAACACAAGTATGTTCTACAACAACAACAGTGAACTACCTCTATCCTGGTTACGACTTACATACCCGATTTAGATATAAGTTCGGAATATGCCTTTTTGTCCGAAGCGACCTTTCATGTCATCGCGAGGAAACACTCGAACCGAACAACCTTGACGTCATGTGGCTCAAGTTCACCGCCAAGGGATTAACCAAGTTTATATGTTGTCTCTATCGCCCTCCGAGCGATAGAGCCTACCAAAACTTTTTCTCAACACTAGCTACCACCTTTGACTCAATACAGGTCGATCACCCCAGTTCAGAAATAATCGTTCTGGGAGACTTCAATGCCCACAACACCAACTGGCTCAAACATCACAACAAGACCGACAACGAAGGTAGAGAGGCTGAACCAACTCGAATCTCAGAGAGGGGCGAATTCGCCGCCCTCTTGGATCTTTTTCTGACCACCAATCCTGACCAGTACTAGGTTACAGTTGGTCCGCCATTAGGTACCTCTGACCACAAACTTATTACAACGGTTTGTGAATTGCCACTCATACAGAAGGATCCACCATTGCCTCGCAAAATCTGGCATTACAATTCTGCAAACTGGGACGATCTGAGGCAGTTTTACCTAGATTTTCCTTGGCTCGACGTCTGCTTTGCCACTGACGACCCGTCAGACTGCTGCGAAGAGATCATGCAAGTAATCTCCTCAGGAATGGAAGCATACATCCCAAATTCCATCAAGTTACCATCAAAAGGAAAGCCCTGGTTCGACAAAAGATGCGAAAGAGCTGTAGGAAGAAAACAGCAAGCCTATAAGTACTGGCAGCAAAATCAGACCGCTGAAAATCGCAATTATTTTATCGAAGCGAGAAACGAGTGCAAGCTTGTGATCGACGAAACTAAGGACAAACACAATCAAAGGATCAGGAATAAACTTTTGCAATGCTCCAGTGGCTCCAGGAATTTCTGGTCGGTAGCAAAGGCAGTAGGTAACAACTTTACAAAAACGTCTCTCCCACCTTTGACGGACGAACGTGGCATCACGGCGACTACAGCCAAAGAAAAAGCAAACATGCTCGCCAAAATGTTTTCATCGCACTCTACCTTAGACGTGCCCCAAAGCAAGACTCTCCCCACTATACCGAACATCAACACCACCATAGCAGAAGTCAAGTTTTCTCATCGTGATATTCGCAAAATCCTTAAAGAACTAGATACGCAAAAGGCATCAGGACCGGACGGAATACCTGCCATCGTGCTAAAGAACTGCGCCAACGAACTAACACCTGTTTTTTCCAGGCTTTTTTCTCTTTCTTACAGAAAAGGGATTTACCCATCCTCTTGGAAAGTCTCTCGAGTGCAACCTGTTCCAAAAAAAGGCAAGAAAACCACGTCCTCAAACTATCGCCCGATTGCCTTGCTTCCAATAATCTCCAAAGTCATGGAACGTGTAGTCAACCAGCAACTACTCAAGTACCTCGAGAGCAACAGAATAATCAGCGATAATCAATACGGCTTTCGCAAAGAGAGATCGACAGGAGATATATTGGCCTATGTCACTCATATATGGAGTAGGGCAATTGAAAACTACGGAGAGTCTCGAGCGATTGCGTTGGATATTTCAAAGGCATTCGACAGAGTTTGGCATGACGGACTGCTCAACAAACTGCCGTCCTTGGGACTGCCCGCCTCTCTCTGCAGCTGGCTGGCCAGTTTCCTTAAGAACCGATCCCTACATGTTGCAGTCGATGGACACATCTCGGACACATTTACCATCAACGCGGGCGTGCCTCAGGGCGCAATACTTTCACCAACTCTGTTCCTCATCTATATTAATGACCTGCTGATCGAAACGAATAATCCTGTTTACAGTTTTGCAGATGACAGTACCCTTGTCTCCCACTTTAGATCAGAAAAACCCTTACCAGCGACTGAGACTCATCACCGCAGACAGGAGCAGATTACAGCAATTAATCAAGACCTGGAGAAAGTTCAAACTTGGGGCGACCGAAATTTGGTCCAGTTCAATGCAGCGAAGACCCAAGCAGCAACGTTTACTAAGAGGGCCAATACAGCGGGCCCTGACATCATTATGGCAGGATCGACCATTCCTTCATCCTCGTCAATCGGGCTGCTGGGTGTCTCGGTCAACAGCAATATGTCATGGCATGACCATGTTGCTAACATCGCAAAATCAGCTTCCCAGAAGCTTGGTGCGCTATTTCGCAACAAGAAACTCTATACACCGCAGCAGTTGCTCTTGCTGTACAAAGCGCAAATAAGACCGTGCTTAGAATATTGCTCACATATCTGGGGTGCCGCACCAAAGCATACCCTAAAGCTGCTGGATTCCATTCAGAAGAGGGCTGTGCGTCTCGTCGGCGATCCGGAGTTGACCCGGAATCTGGATAGTCTGGAACATCGCAGACATGTGGCCGAGATGTCTCTGTTTTACAGATACTTTCACGGCAGATGTTCCCAGGATTTGGCCCACATAATCCCGCCCCTGGCAACTCCTGTCAGGCAGTCCCGACAGACGGCAGGGGCGCACCAGTTCGTCGTACAACTAGAAACACCTAGAACATCGCTTTACCAGAACTCCTTTGTCTGGCGCACTGCATCACTGTGGAACTCACTTCCAGGACATCTGTTTCCCACTAATTACAACCTACAAATATTCAAGAACCGTGTCAATCAACATCTTCGCACACACACCGCTCGTCGAGCGCCATAGGATCTACCTTTAGTGTGTGTGCCACTGCCATAAAAAAAAAACTTGCATTATTCATATTATGTAGGTATATATAACTACAAAATATTGACAGACACCTTGCTTTTACATACATATTTAAAATCATACATATACTCGCCGGATAATTTGCCGATCTCAATAATTGGCAGTACATACAATTAGCAATAATTCTTTTCCGCAGTGACTTACTGCGTAAATGAAATTTACGTATATTTTAAAATTTTACCATTAATTTTTTTTATAAATTAAATGAAATTTACGTATATTTTTAAATTTTACCATTAATTTTTTTTATAAATTAAATGAAATTTACGTATATTTTTAAATAAGTTTGTCAAAAGCCCTTGAGTGGGTAGCTGCTGTTTTTATGTAGAATTCATCGACCGCAATCACGTGATGCTTTTATATTTTTTCTTAGATCAGAAGAGCTTTTATTTATACTACCTCAGCAGCAAATATTAATTGCACTGATGGTTTTAATGTGTATTACGGAGCCTATTACATCTCTCCCTGCTAATGTTAGCTGTCTGGTTTGTCTGACCATGAAGCTATTATTTTTAAGTATCTGTATTTTTTTAGGTAAAACTAGGACCGAACTACGAGTAATGTATAAGCGATCACTACAAGCTATTACCACAAACTTTGGCAAATTTGCACGCGAAAGTGTGTGTGATAAGTGACAAAACATTTTTTGTGATTATCTAGTTAATCCATTTTATACTGTTTTGATGGGCCTAATATGAAAATCGAAAATAAAAAGCCGTGGTTTAGTATCTTCTTTCTTTTCTTTGTAAATATGCCAAAAAAAAAGTTTGGTTCTTCTAAAGCGTCCTATTTGCCCGATCAAATTAGACAAATCGGTGGAAAAATTTTGAATTATTTAAACGCTTACGTTAAAGTCCCCGAGGGTGAGGGCTGAGCTCGAGGAAAAGAGGAGTTTAGAGCTACCATTTTTCAGTTTTTCGCTTATAGCTCGGAAACGATCATCCCTATCGATCTTTACCTTCTTATCGCAATTAAAGCTGACAAAATTTTCTACAAAAATAGTTCTATGCATCCTTGTGGTGGGACTAACTGTTAGTGAGTTATAGGCCGGATAATAGAAACATCATTTCAAAAAATGTGCTTATTTTCATTTAAAACCAAATTAGCGCCTTACTATACAATATTAATAATAATAAATCGGCAGATGAATTTAATGAAGCACTTAATTGAATTTATTAGATCCGACACATTAGATGTGGGGGGGAGAGTTGGTCACGAGGTTCTACGAAATCTTATGAGTCGTCCTCATATGCTGCATTTTTGGCTTCACCCTAAACTTTGAAGACAAGCTTGTTCAGTACAATATTAATAGATACTTGATGCAACATAGATCATTTAAATAAAACTTACTGTAAAGTGAATCTATTGTCCTCAACAGACAATTAAAGGGTGCCACGGGGGTCTATCAGGTCCTCCGGGTCATCCTTATATGAGAATAATTGTCGTCTTCAACTGTACGCGCCCTCGCAGTTACCGCATATTGAAAAATAATAAATACCTGCCTGCCTTGCGGCATCCACAATGTGCACCACAGCCTTTGGTGCAGCTGCAGAATATTATTAGAAGTATATAACAGCTGGGGTAGGTTGATCTACGGTTATCAGGGGTTGAAAATCTCCATTTACTCCTTTCATCCAAGCCCAATCAGTAGGTTCCAGTTTGTTGCCAAGTCATTCTTGAACTTGGAAATGGACTCTGTATGAGTGTTGCAGTGCAGAGCCTTTAGTTGGTAGTAGAAAGGGGCGGTCTAGCCTTCACCCTTGTAGTGGATTTTAGGAACGCTGAGTAGCGTTGTTCGTTTAGGTTTGTTACTCTAGCGTTATGCATTGCTAGGAACATCTGTTCCCCGGTGTTTGCAACTTCCTCGAGGGTTGAAGTCTTTGCGTAAAATAAGCTGAAGATTGAATGCAGTGTGCTTTCTCTCATGAATAATTTAACAACTGTCGACTTGCATTTTCAAAAAATTGCGCAAGTGGCGTCACAGTCGCGAAAAACGTGAAAAAACAAGTTCTTGCTATTCGTTGGAGCAATAAGTTTTGTTTTTCTCATGCCAGGTTTTTAAAACTTTATCTCTCGTTCTCTTGGGCCAAAGCGATCAGCAGGACGAGCAGATCTACATCCTCGCCAATGCAGTTGTTGAACAACCACTTTCTGCTTTTTTCCAAGGCACAATAGTTTATCCGCATCAACAACAGCCTGTCTAACTTCTATCCCCTCTGCAATCATTTTCCGAAATAACATATTGATGAATCTGTCCTTACTTCTTTTCATTACCTAAAAAGTGTTGTTGTTGAGTCGTCACTGTCATCTCTTAGTTGAAATCAATTTCAACTGATGCAGTTGTGATGGTGGTACGACGTTTCTGTTCTGCACGTCCAAGCAGCCATCAAAAACTCGTCCCTCACAAGGGACAATTTCTTTCACTTAGTATTTTTTTTAAGTGTGAAAGTGAAAAGCGGGGTCGGCACCAGCTTCAAATTTCTTTCTAAAAGAAAATATACGTAGCGAGCGGGTATTGTTTCCTGAAAAATATTAGCTTTATACGCCCAGGCTCGCCCTTCGTCTAGCTCACCTCTCCTCTTCTCCAGCTCATCCCTCACCCTCGGGGACTTTTGATATATGGCTACCCAAGTGCAAAGGAGCCGTTTAAAAAAATTCAGTCCTCTAGGGCCTTTTTCCATTGATTGCCTTATTTTTTGACTGGGCAACTATATTTTAATTTTGAAAAGGTGCCAACTCTAAGGATTATTCGCCTCGGTTTTGACATATAGTGCTCAAAATCATCTAATGACAAAGACTACCGGAAAGCATAGGCAAGGGGTAAAATCTCAGGAATTTTTTTTTTATTTTGCCCGAAAAAAAATTCTACTAATTCTACGAATTTTTTTCAATGAAAATATATAGAGAAAAACCTGAAGAAACTGCCTTGTAGAAAAATGTATGATCCTTCATTTAGTTTCTGTTAATTTGAATAAGCTGCCGACGATTAACAGTTTCCAATTTCATAAAAAAAGTGGATAATTCGCCAAAATTGTATCTCCATCATGAATAATCGCTTTAGTTGACCGGCGTATAATTTCACTCATCTCATTGACGCCATCCGCCATATGCAAATGCGCCCAATCCATTAATAACCGATTCGGTAATTCATTATTATTGATGAGGCTGTCAATTACCTTTAACTACGTTATTCGATATGCATTACGCAATTACCCTTATTTTTGAAAACCCGCGGCGGCGACACGTCATTATTAGCAGTTACGAATATACTTATTTAATCATTTTAAAATTGGAGAGGAAAAAAGCAGCGCGCTGATTTTTCAATTATTCGTATTGGAAAAGGGAAAATACGCATTGTATATCCAAAAAGTTAAATCATTACCGTTAATTTATCAGTGATTTTCTTTTGTCATAAAAACTCAATAATTTGAACCATAGAATATTGAAACACTAGAATTAGTATTAACCCCAGAACTTAGGCAAATTGTGTGTATCCACAATAAACTTGTTTATATTTATGTTCCCCTCTTAGAACGTTGCCAGGTCGCCGATTAAAATCACTCATAACATAAGTGATGTACTTTTTATTATTATTTAGGTTGTTTTTATTATGGCTTAGTTTCTTAACAAACGTTGTCTTTATAAAACAGTTATATACTCATTATTATTAAATATTGTTTGCATAAAATGAATTCCTCATAAGGAATCGTGGCCTACGCCATGTATTAAATTGAAAGTATTGGCAACGCTGTTCAAAGCCGGATTTGCGCTGTGTTTGGTTGATGCAAAATTATTGTTTGAAGGTTATGATACTACAAACTAAATATTATGATACATACCGATGAAGAGACCGTTCTGAGTTCTCTCTTTGGTAAGAAACATTACACACGACATATTTAGCCGGCATTTTGTCCACAAATGTCTTAAAAACCCATCAAAAGTCCACTTAAATCTCAAAAAATAACACGTAAACACACCTTGATGCAATCGTAAACAAAGAACAGAAACTTCTATAGTGTTGCCAAGTGTATGTTTTAGGTGAGCCAGTTGGGAAAGATTGATTTTATAATAGCCTATTAGCGTTGATTATCAGTCAACGCTATTAGTGTGATGAGTATTAGGTATAGAACGTATATACCTAATTAGACAGCTAGTGAAGAAATGATTACAACACACATGCATAAGTATTCCGAATTTTTGCAAAATATTTTTAATTAAAAAACATCCATAAAAGTAATGTAGTTATTTTTTACATATTCAATTTGGCAAACTCGTAGAAACCCTCCTTTCCCCCCGAGTATAAATAAGAGACAAACAAAAAGACGTCGTTTTATATCTATTCTTTGAAATATCTTTGATTTGAAATGTGCCTGAAAAAGGTAGAATACAATACAGTGTATATAATAAATGTAGTATCACTGTTTCAGAATCGATCTTGGTCGATTTTCTAAACAAAATGAGATGTGCTCGTAGGCACTAAAATTTACCATAGGGCTAGTTCTAAAGTAATTTTGTAAATAAAACAAAAAGCTTTAGCATTATATGAATATTTTAATGAGTTACTTTACTTGAAAATAACTAGAAGCTCATAAATACACAAAATATAAACAGTGAATTATTGTACGTAGTCAGTGCTACGATATGAACCATGTCAGTCGAGGCAATGTTTCGACCTTGAAGAATATGACATAAATAAAACTCTTAAAATCTAAAGCAATGCATAAACAGTTGTAATACTATACTAATATATGGTTATAAACATAACCTTGAAGCTATGTACAGTTAAATGTCTGTTAGAGTTCCTGCGAAACAGCTATGTATCAACTCTGTTAGCTGATTTAGCTATGATATGAAATACAATAATATACAAGCAATAATAACAGGATTAATATTACCTTAGAATCCACCTATAAGCTAATATGTAGACTATGTTCACCATTGACGAGAAACGTTCAATGTTCTTCCAACACTGGGGGAAAGTCACTTTGAAAAACACTTGCTAGGCCTATTGCAAGCTTCTATGTACAATGTAGTTCAATTTCTTGCAAACAAGAATGACTGGAAAGTAGTAGGTTGATATGGTATGCAATTATTGCATATGACATGACATGAATGCTTTGTGAATGCGGCTTCTTGGTACACGCATAAATGATTATTAAATATGTTATGCAGGTAGCATAGGTAAGCTGAAATCCGCGTATGGGATGTAGCCTTGTGATAATTTGAGTATATTGGCAGACTAGTGCCGTTTAATCTTTATATGAGAATAAGGCATGAGTAGGTATGCAGACTAGTGTAGAGTAATCCTTACATTAGAATAAGGCAAGAGTATAGCAACCCAGTGGTATACTCGTGATATAGAATGTTGAAAAGCCCATGGGCAAGACCATTGTGGACTGTACTTCACATGGTACAGCCTTTGAGAATTAGAGAGATCAGTGGGTCTCCATAATGGCAGTCAGGATGCCGATAAATACCTTTTTGTAGGCTTTGTGAGAATGTGATTGTAAACATGTGCGTTTACTTACTTGAGATTCCGAGACTAGGCTCGATTGAGTGTGGTTCGAGACAGGGCTAGATTGTGGAACTCCCATGGATGAGACCAATTGGGACGCCATTGCACAGCGTGAGACTCGTGAGAATAACGGCAGTCAGGTTTGCTGATAAATACCTTTTTGTAGGCTTGATATGACGATGATTATGCCTGGATATCACTATGTCACATGAGTAAAGAACTAGAAAGATTAAGAGGTCTCAAATCGTGAAAACTTTCCGGCATGGCGGCTCAGCACCATGCCGGCTGGAAACGGGGGCGCACTTTTTGCGACTTACATGGTTGAGAGTCGAGATGCTACTTAATTCTAGAACGTGGGAACTAAAGCAACTTGAAGAAGTTGTTAACGCCCCTTTGACATCGCCTCTTTTGGCGGGATGATATACATCCTCCGGAAATAGAAAGGGCGAATAATGTAAATACTGAGAAGTTATGTGAACCCTTACGCCAGCGATTGTCTAAATTAACCTTATGAATTGTAACACAAATCCGGTCGAAATACGTTAACTAGTTTTTATAAAAATCGATTCTTATAGATCGGAAATTTAGGAGCTAACTTGATTACCTCCGTTAAGAGACAGTGATTGGCCGAATGTCCGAATGGATACGCGGCCGGCTTCAGATGAGTAAACGTGGTTACAAGAGATGGCGCTAGTAATATCGCGGCTTTTCTGTAGAAAGCGCTGTGATTGGTCAGATGTCTTTCGAGGCGCTTTACTTTTAGCTTTCTAGACTGTCTGGTGCAGTGGATAAACGTTGTTAACAAGAGATGGCGTTAGTAGTGTCGCCAGGATTTTAATTTGTTTGGAATGCGAGGACAGTGGCGTGGAATGTTTAACTGTACAAAAATTAAATCGTTAGATTTGACGAAGTGTTCAAAATGGTTTTTGAACAATCACAATTTCAACTTTTTTAAACTCATTCAGACACATTAATTAATTTATATTATTCTAGACATTGGTTTTGTTATGTCAACGAGAACCATTAATGCAAAAAGTATACCTTACCAAATTTAAAGATGTTATCCCTAACCGTTTCTAAGATATGACAAATCAATGATTATAAGAAAATTCAAAATAATTACATATGCTAATTTGAATATTATTTAGGAGAGAGGACTTTTCTTTATTGACACTATTTCTGTCAATTATCTATAATTCACACGTTTTCTGTTAATCATCTTATAATTAGTATTTTTTTCATAATTTGTAGCGTTGAAAATATGTAAATGCTACCAAACACAGAAATAGGGTTTCTTCCCTTTCACTGGTAGATTTATGTATTATCGGCAATATCGTTGTTTATGTAAAATGAGGTTACCATTTATAAAAGGTATGTTACATCCTTGTGTTTCTTTATTAGATAGTTAAAATTATTTATAACTTAACTAGGGTCCTACCTCGAACCTCCATCCTCCGCCGGTCCTTCCCTGACCTAGAGTGTTTTTCATGTTTCATTCCTGCTCGTTGGAGACCTTTTTTGTCAAAGTGATGCTGACCGCATGGTGTGACGTGCAGCTTCACAGGAAGCAGTAAAAAAACTTAATTTGGTCCAATCAAGTAACCGTAGAGGTTGGGAAATAGCCACCCACCTGTGTTGGGATCTCCAGTTCCGTGTGACCAGGTGAAAAGAACATACATGTAGGCACTATAATTACCTACCTCATTTTTATCGAACCTACCGTGAAATTAATTTTAATCAATTATTATCTTTTATTGTTTATATTACTGTTGCTTATCGTTAATTAATTAATGCAGACTTTTTCGCTGCCGTGTCTGAGATTGTCTTGATTAACCAATGGCTAATATCACTGTGTTACAGTTTTTTTGTGAATGATTTAAACCTTCGCATTTACTATTTCTAATGTCCGAAATAGCGGGGCAATAGCCACACAATTTTAATTCCATTGCTGCCAATAATCGAGCATACATCGTTTCACGGCTCCACTCTGAACCGTTTCTCTATGGTTCCGTCTGACGCCACAGAACAATGGGTATATATAGCCCAATTCAGGTGGGCTGCGCGATATCCTTTTAGCCCATGTTTATTGTGCAAGTGTCAATTGCCATTTTTGGAAATTGACCTTCATACTCTCAAGATGGAATTAAGAAAGTGACGGCAGGAAGTAGGAAGATGTTTTTTTTTGTTGCGTGAGTATTATAAATAGAAGAGACAACGTGAACGTCTTTCTTTGTGCAAAATCGCAACTTATGTGAGGCCGCCTGCGTGAAAAAATAGCTTCATTAATATGTAACATATATAGTGTGCAACCAGTTGATGGGACAATTTATCACCAGGAGAGAGATTTTGACCAGATTTGGTTTGGATTTTTTGGGAAATCTCGACAGGGTAACCTTAAGGGGGATATAAGGCTTTTCATATGCTCACGTGCAAAACGGGCAATACTGCAAAGGATAACCACGTTTTCTTGTGACCCTTCATTGCTGAGAATGGTCTCTTTATAGAGGTTTAGTTCTAAGCCAAGCTGGTGTGGCGTTGCTGAAAAGCAGTCAGTTTAGTAGCCAATTTAGGGGTTTACTTTTAAGTCGAGCCATTGTGGCCCTGCTGAGAGGCAGTCAAATTAGCAGTCTAATTCTGGACTTCTGGCTGTTGCGTGACCGACTAACCGTCTATACGTGAGCCTGCTCAACATCAGGAAACACCAAGCAGTACAGCAAAGTTTAAGTAAAGTTATTTTTAAGTCTTTCCTTTTCTTCTCGCCATACCTACTTCCCTAGCATTAATATTAGCATACGAAGTAGTAAATCACAATTACTTCTTAAACCTTTTCCAGCCAGATCAACGGGCAAATACAAGTTAGTAAATAAACATTTGTGACTATATTACTTTTTTTTATTTTGGGACCCATCTGAATTGGCTTAACTTGAGGTGTTCGAGGCCATCCTTTGTTTCCAATTTCTTTCTAGTAAATGAAATCTGGTGACGCTCAATGATTAATTAATTTTGTTACCTTGGTTGAACTTAAGTGTACGTTGTCTTACTAATAACCGAGAACACTTCAGGTCAGTCACATCTTTGACTTTCAGCAGTAAGCCTACACAATTGGGCCTACCCCTGAGTAGCTAAGCCGAGCTATTGTGCCTATGGTTGTTTCTTTTTAAAAAGTGACATCATTTGAAATTTGTAATAACGCATAAAACTTATCAATCTAATCAGTTTTATAGAACCTTCAGTTCTATTCAACAATCAATATCATTCAGTTTTATTTATTTAGATTCATTTAAGTTTTGTTTAACATAAAATTGTATTCATTTTATTAAACAATAATAATAACAGATGCTCTTTTTCTTTAAATATAACTCTGGCATAACAACTGTAATTATCTGATTTACTTTTTTATGTACGTACATACATTTACTTAAATTCTACGCCCTTACTGTAGGTCATATATTTACTTACCTTACTTTTAACGAACTTACCATTAAATGACTGTAAAAGTCGTTTATTATCTTGCACTGTACCTATATATTGCCGTTTCTTACCGTTATATGATTTATTAATAGGACTTACTTTCTTTATTATCGTATCGGATATTATCTCGGTAAGCCACTGTCTTGCTAATATTATTGTGATTACCTGATTTACCTTTTGTATTGTGTATACTCACTTAAATGCTACGCACATGACGTAATTTGCTGTAAGCCTAATGGGAGTAAACCGTCTTACATAACTACCACTTTAGGTTTTGTACATACGCAGGTTACCGAATTGAGCTCTCTTCGATAGTTCTTCTTTGATCATTTTTTTTTCGTCACAGATTAAGTCATTTATATTAATTTTGTTAACTGTTTATTTGACCACTGATATTATCGCTGCCATGGGATTAATTTATAACAGATTTTTATTTAGCTGAGTAATTCTTTTTTAAGATGTCCCGGCATTAACTATGTTTAGTCAGAACTTTAAAAATTGTCCCGATGCGTGGTACATCTTCAGATCCGACATTTCGAATTTCTTGTCTGGCGATGTCTGGTTTGGGCAGAGTTGATGTATACAAGTGCTTGTAGAAGCGTTGAATGACATTTATTACATTTTTTTTTCTGTAACAGTTTCCCCGTTCTTATCTTTTATTTAAAAAAAAAATCATTCCTCTATACATGTTTGATCTAAGTACTTTAATGTTTGAGGTTTTTCAATAGCTGTTTGTATTAGCTAATTATTATAAGACCTCAGGTCTTTTCGACTTTCTTTGCTTATTGTTTTACATAACTCTCTGTGCTTATTTGAATCTCTGGCAGTCCAT
The DNA here is from genome assembly GCA_016904865.1 of Pissodes strobi. Lineage (NCBI taxonomy): Eukaryota > Metazoa > Arthropoda > Insecta > Coleoptera > Curculionidae > Pissodes > Pissodes strobi. Next base: position 18,122 of record JAEQML010061721.1, read on the forward strand.
TTTCTTTCCTCCATTAGTCTTAATGTATTTAGGCTTATTTTGAGTGTTTTGTTTGGTTTGAGCTTACAGCAGATTTTCTTTGTTGCTACCTGGATACTGCTCGTTATCGTTGCCGATATCTTGTCTAATTCCATTTTCTTCAGACAATTTAAGTTGTGCAATTTAGAGTCTAGGATAGTTTGGTACTCGTCTCCTCTTGACATCAGCATTTCTGTAGTTGCATAATTCCCTTTTTGAGCCACCTTTTTCCTTTCAGCTTTAGTGTTGATAAGCATATGTCTTTTCTGTTAGAGATTTTGTAGTCTATTTCGTATTTTATTGGTCCGTCCGGGATTCCAGCAGCATTTCCCCTCTGTTGTTTCTGTTTCCTAGTCCATATGATCCAATGTTTGGTGGATCGTCTATATTTTTCTAGACGATTTTTGGCGTTGAAATCTCCCATAATGATTTGAAACCTAGCGTTTCCCGAGCTTTGAGCTTTCTTTATATCTTCGTAAAGCTGTTCGGCTTCCTGGTCCGGAGAGCAGCTTGTTGGGGCGTATACTTGGGTTACTTGCATGTTGCATGTAGTGTATTTTATTGATCTTCAATATAATATAGATTACTCTGTTTAAAACAGCTTCCATTCTGTCTGAATTCTGATGACTAGATGTTTTAGTTTTCTATTTACCATGATCGCCACTCCACCAAGATGTGAGTTCGTGTCGGCGGTCTTCTGATAGAATAAGTGTCCAGACCTACGGGTGGCCACGCCCTCTCCTTGAAGTCTAGTTTCACTTAGGTCTAGTATATGCCTTTTTATGTGTTTTAATTCGTTTCCCAAAAGCTCGAGGTATTCCTTTGATCTCATAGTACGGATGTCGTATGTGGCGATTCTGAATTCTTTCTTCGAAGCAAGGTTGTAGTTTGGGTTTATTGAGTTTTTGCCTCCCCCAGAATAGACGAGGTAGACTGGTATATCAGTGCGAGATTCTGAATATTTCACTATACTGACCTGGGATACATTTTCTGTTTTAGAACGCAACATGGTTTGCTTTTGAAAGGGGGTTTGGCATTAAAATGCCACGCTTGCCTAGAGTGTTGGCCAGTTTTAGTTTCAGCCGCCCACTCTGATGCAGACGCTGTTGTGGGTCGCTCCTCTGGAGTCAGACACCCACACGCAGCCTCCCACTCTGGGTTAGACACTATAGCAACTTGAAATAAAATAAACCGAATTTAATACTTACCGTGTATGACCTCCTCTGATCCAAGTCCAGACAGAGCATGCTCAAGTTTAATTATTCAACTTATCTTGGAATACACTTGTCCAGACTTCTTGAAAACAGTTAAAAATGTGTGCAGTGTATTCGAGTCCTCAAATAATAGTTTATTTCTTAGAACGCCTCTCTGAAGCATGTCCTAGACATGCTCAATCGAATTTAGGTCAGGAAATTGAGCAGTCCACGATGTATGGAATTTCGTTACTTCGAAGATAATTTTACATACACATGTGTGCGAGAGTGCATTATCGGGTATCATACAGGACTAGCGATTCGATAGAAAGGAGTATCAAATTATACAACTGCGCTTAATTTTCTTTGGTCGAAAATGAGATCTGTTGTTGCCATAATGTTATTCCGGCCCAAACAATAACTGTCCCGCCTTGAAACATACGACCTTTGCTCAGGTGGCGAATAAAAATTTCTTATTCTCCAATAGCTCTGAAAACAGTGAGATATCCATATATAACTTTAGAGAATCATTTAAGTTTCGTTATCAGTCTACTAGCTGCTTTCTAATCACAAAAAAAATATTAAATTTGCCCAGTATCCTTTTCTTTGTGTATATTTTCCAATTCAGCTCCGTAGACGAAACTCATAAAAACATCAGAAGGAGAGAGAGCACCCCACAAATTTCGATCGCAGGTGGGCCGGAATGCGCACTAATTACAAAACTAATTACAACCGCTACTTAAAAGCCGCTTTATATATTAATAATATTATTTATTTGGTCGTGTCGCAGTGAACCGAAGCTGAATTTCTGCTATTTATCATTTTAAAAGTGTTATCTATGAGACCGCGAGCGCCGCCGCTCGAGATTTAAGAGCACTCGTTTGAAATTACCCCAAAATACACGGGCTTTTGTGCTTTTATATGCCACCGAGATGCATGTTTACGAATAAAACTATTTTCAATTAAAACAGTACCATTTTTATGTCACATTTTTACATGCCGATTTATTGTAGTAAGAGTTGGGAAGAGCTTTTACGGAACCACATAATGTAGAGGTACAATTTTGGTTCAAACATTTAATCCTAAATAATTTTATATACCTCGTGTTATAACCCTCATTAAAAGCCATTGAGAGTTACAAGTTACAGCTATAATTTATTTTACATGGCGTTAACACAGGAACCCTGGAGGGAGACACCCGCCCATTACCGTACCGCCTCCGAATAAGCCGTTATCAATAACCTTCACTAAGGTTCTAGTTTTGATGAACCTTACCATAAATGAAGTAATCAGTAGAAAAGTTAACATGGGCTAGCTAGGTTTACATCCCGTCACACTTGTAGAGTGATTCTTTCAATTATCGACTTGGATGATATTTTCTGATGTAGTAATATTAATTTAATTATTCATAAAAATTATATTTTTGTTAACTTTTTAAGTATGTAACAGGACAATTTTTTTTGAAACATAATAAAATAAAAATGATTTACCAATTCGTTTATAATTCGATCAAACAAGGATTGCAATATGCTTAGGATGATGGCATTAATTTAATTTAATTAAAGGTATCATCAGTAACTGATGCAGCCATTAATAATCATAATAAATTACCAATGAATCGCGGTCATTGGTGTATCTGGTGCATCTGCAAGGGACGTCCGATGTCGTTGACATGGACGAAATTATTCTCAGGTCATCGCGGATGGCAATAATAATTTATCACACATATATCCCTAACAATCTAGCAAAATTTTATGTTCAAAAGACAATAATATTTTCTCGTAACTTACCTTAGATGGATTTGAACAGGTCTTGTATAAGACGAACCTTATTTTTAAGTTTTTAGCCATTTGATGGGAAAAAGTCGCTATTATTGTCTTCCTGTTTAATGGACGATATTAATCCGCTTCGTAAGTGATAAGCCAAGAATTGGCGGTAACTTTAAATTGTAAAAAATAAGTGTTAAGTCTACAAGATAAAAATAAATAAAATACCTAATTGTAGGTATTGGTAAAGGTATTGCTAAAGTACAGACTGTGATGGCCTGAAAATTGTTTTTGAAAAAAGAAGAAAGTGCTTAATCAAGTGAATAATAGTAGATTAAATTAAGAGAAGATATTAGCCTAGACCAACTCAACTCGAACAAATTGAAAAAGGAAAGAAAGATCTTAACTAATTAAAAGAGTAACTATATTAGGAGCATACATCAGCCCAACCCAACCCGATCCACAGGAGTACCCCCCCCCCCCCCCTTTTTTTTTTGGGGTTACTTAATAAGTATTTGAAGATAGGTAAAGAAATGTATTGTCAAGGGTATTTAGATCCAGTGTAGAAGTGATGGGCAAGGCTGACTCCATCCAAAATGTGAGTTGTAGAGATAATAAGATAAGAAAATAAATTAAATTACATTCTAATCTATATTCTAAAAATTGTTAAAAAAAAATTAAAAAGAAAGTCCTTGATCAAGTGACATTATTCCTTCACAAATGTGTGGACACAAAGGAACTTTAGTCAAGAAGTCTTCTGTGTAATGGAATGGATCTGTTGAGATTAACCTATTAACCTGGATCTCGATATCCTTCATAAAGTCCAGCCTATTGAAATTTTTTGATGAGATGTTATGCAGGATTTTTGAGTTAGAGTGAGGACTGAAACCATGGCTATGACTTCGCAAATGTTCTCCAAAAGCAGAGTTATTTAATATATGTGTTCGCTGATACGGACTCTGAGCGGTCTACAAGTTCTACCGATGTAGGTGCTTTCGCAAGAATTGCATGACATTCCACTTTTTGAGAGAGTATCTTTTTATCTTTCGTGTTATTTAAAAAGGTTTGTAATTGATTTTTATGTTTAAAAGAGGCCAGAGAATTACTGACATAATGACGAATAGTTTTTGAAATTTCATCATTACTTTCTGTGTTAAAAAAAGGAATGGAGAAGTATTTTTTGGATGAATTATCTAGCAAGCTGTGAGAAAGTTCCCTTCTAAGTTTCTTGAGTTTTGTTCTAGTGATTAAATTGTCAACAAGACTGGGATCAAAGTGGTTGTTAAAAGCGATCGGTTTAATTATATTGACTTCCTTGTTATATTCAATAGTAGACACAGGTATATTAAGTAACCTATTGATATAGCAATGGAAAGCTGCCATTTTGTGTTGCCACGGATGGTGGAATAGATAAGATATAGTGTGACCTATTTGAGTAGGTTTCCTATAAATCGCAAAATCAAGAATGTCCAAAGTTCTACGAACAGTGATGTCTAGAAAATTAATTTTTTATTGGTCTCAAGTTCGATTGTAAACCTGATGTTCGGGTTGTTGATATTTAACTGGCCCAAAAGAGCATTGGCACCCTGAGCATCGCAGTCCAGGAAACATAACGGAACCAATGAAGAATTTCTCGATTGTCAGGAGTGACTATATGTATATTTTCCATATTATTCATAAAACATCTGCTAGAAAAGGTGAAAGACAGCTGCCCATTGCTAGACCTTAAGGTTGTTTATAATATTTGTTGTGAAATTGAAAGAAATCTTGAGGCAAACAAAAGTTGAGAATAGATAATAAATTATTTTTTTGTTTATCATTAACGTTACATGAAGTAAGAAGGTCACCAACAAGTTGTACTGCCTCTGTTTTTTGGTACTGTAATAAAAAGGTTAGATACATCAAAAGAAACCATAATGTAGTAATGTGGAAGTGGTAAATTATTTAGTGTATTGATTAAAGAAGTGGAATTACTTACCGAATATGTTGGAGTAAACTTCAGATTGTACGTAAATTGATCTAGAATGTAAACAGGTATGTTGGTGAAACTTTACCACAGGTCTAATGGGTGTGTCTAATGTATGGATCTTTGGGAGGTCATACAACCTTGGTATTGTAGGATTACTAGAAATTAAATTTTTCCTAGCATTATTTTCTTCAAAAAGCTTTTTGAAATGTTTGATGAATCTTGTAACTCTCCTCATAAAGTTTTTAAAAGGGTTATTAGGTAAAAGAGAAAATTTATTATCGACCAAGAAAATTTAGAATTGTAATCTTTCTTGAGAATAATCAGACAGTTGCCCTTATTCGCCTTAGAAATAATGAGATTTTTATTTTTGACTTTTGATTTGAGTTTTTTTAAGTAATTAGAAGAACGAGTATTGAATTTTGATAGGTATTTCTTTGTGTTATATAGAATATTTTGAAAGTCATTGCCAATTCTTTTTTCGATGGTAGAATCATTGGAGATTTGTTCAACCACAACATCAAGTTCAACCGCGAACTGCAGAACGTCACCTTCAGAAAGCGAGGGTCTCATACAATGTTTAAGCCCTACATTTAAAAGCTCAAGTTCATCCGGGTCAAAAACTGTATCGGTCTATATTCTTAATTCTTGCATGAAATTTAATATTTGAGAATATCTTAGGGGCGGAGTTAAATCTCTGCAAGTTAGGATTGATTTTTTATTTAATTAGAGTATCAAGTTTTAACCTTACTCTCGAAAATGTAAGATTTTTAGCCTCTGAAAGTTCGTGGAAGATGCTATTGGAAAATTCAGAGAACTGATCGAGACCAAATTGGTTGATAAAGTTATCATAATTATTCTTTAGTTGGTAATTGATCAAATCTAATCTAGCATAGTGGTAACAAATTTCTGATTTTATGAGTTTAATTTGAAGATCCGGTTTAAATTTAAGAGGAACGTTTTCGGAAATCCTGACTGTGACGAACTGGCTAAACTGGGAAGCCAGCTGCCGAGAGACGCTGGCAGTCTGAAGGACGACAGTTTGTTAAGCAATCCGTTAGCCAAACTCTGTCAAATGCTTTCGAAATATACAACGCAATCGCTCGAGATTCTCCGTAGTTCTCAATTGCCCTACTCCATATGAGTGACATAGGCCCATATCTCCCTCCGGTGACATAAGTCTCCGGTCTCTGTTTGCGGAAGCCGTATTGGTTATCGCTACTTATTCTGTTGGTTTTGAGGTACTTGAGTAGTGGCTGATTGACTACACGTTCCATGACTTTGGAGATTAGTGGATACAAGGCAATTGGGCGATACTTTGAGGGCGTGATTTTCTTGCCTTTTTTGGAACAGGTTGTACTCGAGCGACTTTCTAAGAAGATGGGTAAATCCCTTTTCGGTAAGACAGAGAAGAAAGTCTGGAAAAAATGGGTGTTAGTTCGTTGGCGCAGTTCTTTAACATGATGGCAGGTATTCCATCCAGCCCTGATGTCTTTTGCGTATCTAGCTCTTTAAGGATTTCACGGTGGTGATGTTGAATATGGTGGGGAGAGCCTTGTCATGGAGGACGTTTAAGGTAGAGTGCGATGAAAACATTTCAGCGAGCATGTTTGCTTTTTCCTTAGGTGTAGTCGGCGTGACGTTGCGTTCGTCTGTTAAAGGTGGAAGAGACGTTTTTGTAAAGTTATTACTTACTGCCTTTGCTAACGATCAGAAATTCCTGGAGCCACTGTGGCATTGCAAAAGTTTATTCCTGGTTATTTGATTGTGTTTGTCCTTAGTTTCGTCAGCTACTGCAAAATTCAACTTTTAGATTTTTGTCTCTCCTTTTCTATGATTTCAAGGGCCTTTTGAGATCTTTAGAAGAGAAGGAGGCTAGTTGCACAATTTTTAAATTAGGGAGATTATTTTATATAATATTAAGTTTAATAAATCCTCAATTTTTTATCACATAAAATATCATTCCTTTACAAATTTTCTTATACTAATGATGAGTTAACATTTAAACAAAAATTAAATTCTAATAGATGCTGTAGATATGACAACTAAGGCCCAATTTTGCAGCGGCAATTGGTAACGAAAAGGAATTAATGGCGTACATAATATGTAATATTGAAGTCGGATCTCATTTAAAAAACATTGAAAAAGATGAACTTAGGGCTAAATCATATAACATTATCACGAATTTTAAAAACAAATTAAAGAACTAAACTAAAACGGAGTTTTATCCACAATACCGAAACAGAATTATTGCACTCGACGCGCGTTTCGCTAACCATGTTAGCATCATCAGGAGATGAT
>MU193127.1:5738-25364 GCA_016904865.1 Pissodes strobi
ATCTATAAGAATGCGTTTTTATCTTTTTGATAAGTTATCAGGCAGCTAAGATACGAGACATGCCCTAAAAGTGCAAATTTTCAAATTTGCCCTATTGCTCGAAAACGAAGAGTCCAGGTTTGCGAAAGCCGCATCTCTCTATCTGTCAAAATAATGGAGATACCCCGCAATGACAACGAAAATTGGACACCCTGTACTTAAGGAAACATTTCGCATAGTTTGTGTATATATTAAACAAAGAACTGGAGCAATTCGCCGCTGTTCTTTCGCCCTTTTAGATGCATCACTGTGGTTACGGCCTCCGGTTGCCATGGTTACGCTAACAATTTAGCTTCAAGACACGGACGCTAGCCAACTGCTCCTAGTATTTATCTATATGGTTTGCAAATTTCAATTTAATTAGATTTTTAAGTGAAATCTTTTTTAGGTGCATTCAATACATTTTCTGCTGAACTGAAAATTATCTCGTTTTTCTTCGGAAACGATTAGTTTTCAATATATGATGTTTTTTAAAACATTGATTACGGTTTTTGACAGTTTTTAACTCGATTTTAAGCTCTTATAAAAAACGTGTAATATGTTGGAGCAGCTTGAATATTTCAAAGTTTATAGAGTCACTTTTTGCCTTTTGAGTATTGAAGACCGCAGTTTTCTATCGTATTCGGTTAATTTTTAAATTTCGATTTTCGAAGGGTCAGCAGTTTTTAACGGTTATTTCGCGAAATTTTTTCAAATAACAGGAAATCCGTATCGACTAGGGAAAAACTAGTGATATTTTCTTCAAGTACGCTATCGATTTAGTTAGCAAACACATTTTCGTACAATATAAACATGTTCGATTTTTCGAAAAATTATATCGTTTCTGTAGTTTTTTATAAAAAATTGTATTTTCTCGTACTATTTTTATACTTCCAAATCTGCTAAATGCGAAAATGATCACCGTTTTCTTCGGAAACGATTAGTTTTCGTGATATGAAATTTTGAAAAAAATTGATTACAGTTTTTGACATTTTTTTAAGTCTAATTGAAGCCCCTATAAAAAATATTGTAACAGGTTCGAGCAGCTTGAATATTCCAAAGTTTCTCTTTTGAGCAGTGAAAACCGCAGTTTTCTATCTAATTCGGTTAATTTTTGAGTTTTTGAATTTCGGTTTTTAACGTTTTTTTATGATTTTTTTCTGAATAGCGGGAAATCCGTATCGACTAGAGAAAAACTGGTGATATTTTCTTCATCTATGCTATCGACTTAGTTAGTAAACACATTTTCGGATTTTTATTTTTTTTGGAAAAAAATCAATTTTTTTTCTTCGGAAACGATTAGTATTCGAGATATGAATTTAAAAATAATAATAATAAAATGTCTTTTTTGAAAAAGCAGCGAAAAGGGAAACTACTAATAATTGATCTTCTAGGGAACCTTGCCCAGTTTCATTTGAATCAATCGGTGGAAGGGAAGAAATATTTCGGTAAATCGTTTTTTTTTTTCAAATTTCTGAATACCTTGTTGATAATTAGAAATTTAAACGAATTTTCTGTCCTAGAACTGATCACGTTAATTTTGTTTGTGTTTCTTTGGATATTAAGACGTTTTAGGCGCGACATGTAAACATAGTAAATGACTAATGAAAAGAGATAGGAAGGGCAGTTGCAAACTGCCCTAATTTTTTCTTTTAAAAATAAGTTAGATATTTCTATTTAAATAATTATGCAATTTTAGTAAACTAAAAAGCACACAATTCAGCGTAATATATAAGAGCTTCCCACCACCATATTCCATACACTGAAACTGTCTAAAAAGGAAAACGATATTATTATTCTACTACAATCCGGGCAAACGCATACATCATATCATTGAAAATCTGATAACACCATCTTGTAGAACATAAAAAGTAGCAAAGAATGTGAATTTTATTTGATTAAAAATAGAGTCATAAAAAAATAAAAATGAAATCGTGAATATTCGGTTTTTTTTCCAGAAAACTTCGGAAACATTCGGAATTTTTAAACTTGTAAGGTGACATTTTGATCATCATCAAATTACGCAACTTTGCCTCCATTTAACCGACCTCGTATCTCTTCTATTTTCCGAGATCCCAATGATGAGCCTCGAATTTGAGACACCCTGTACATCCAAAGACTATCACCGTTTGATGGGTATTTTGTTTTGAATATTTCTTTTAATCCCAGTAATGAGCCTCGGAATAAGGATGGAAATACACGTCGACGACCAAAGCAACGAATCATGGTTATGAATTTCGGAACCCGGAATGTCCAAGGATATGGGCAGTAAATGGGAGACATATTGAACGAAGTCGAAATATTAAATCTGGACTGTCTCGTATTAACAGAGACGAAAAAGAAAGGATCATGGTATTGAACAATTTGGCAATTACCTGCACATCGATAGCGGAGTCCCTAAAAACGCACGAGCTTCGAAGGGGGTCTCAGTGTTGATCAAGGACAAATTCAAATCAAAAATAACTAGCTGGGAGGCCATCAATGAGCCACTGATCTATGTAAACATAAACCATCTGGGCCAAATAATCACACTAATAGGAACATATGCACCCACAGATGACTCAACACTCATTGCGCTTAACGACCAAATCATTAACCTTGGAGACCAGAGAGAGCTTATCCTCATGGGAGACATGAACGGAAAAGGGATAGCCTGATAGTTGGAGAACATGGGGAGTAGATTGTGAGCAATAACGGGGAGAGGCTCATTGACTTATGCTCCCGAAATAACCTTAGGATTATGAATGGATTTTTGGAGCATAAGGATATTCACAAGTACACTTGGCACCAAGATGCCAGACATCTAAAATCCATCATAGACTATGTGGTACAGAGGAATTGAATGCAATCACTATTTGGTCAAATCTAAAATAAAAATCCCATATGGAATCCAAAGGAACAGGGAAAAACGGTTTAGACACAAACCAACAAATAAAAAACACGCGGTACAAAACTTACGCCTTTAGAGAAGCAGTGTTAAAATGCTGTACCAAAGAAGGCTGAAAGCAACCCTAGAGAACCAGGACGCGGAAATACCGCCTGAATTGCTATACCAACGTACGATTGCAGCTCTGAAAACTGCAGCAAATGAAGCACTAGGCGTTTTTGATCCAAGAAAACCATATGCAACTGAGGGATGAAGCACAACACTTGAAAACCAGATGGCTGCCAATCAAAAATGGTTACATACGAAAACAACAGAAGATAAAAATGCATACAAACGTGTACTAGCGATTTTTAAAAGAACACTGGCCAAGGAAAAAAACGAAATGTTGGTTAGAGAAGGCGCCGATATCAATACGTACTTGGGAATCATGGAAGCTCATTAAAAATGTGAAATCAGATAACACAGAAAACGTAAATATTCCGATAATCAGTGCAAATACATTCAAAGATTGCTACGGCGAAGAACTCAGAGAGAACTGAGCTCAATACAGGAATTTCTCAGCAACTGCTTATAGAGCTCAAGGCACTTAAATAACTGCGGGTCCAAAAATAATAGAAACAGCTCTTAAATCCATGAAAAATGGAAAGTCGAGAGGACCAGAGGGGATTCCGGCCGAACTCCTGAAATATGGGCCAAGAAAATTGAGAAATATCTTGGTCTATGCAATACCTCCAAAATATACCCTCTGATACACTTAATCTTCATGCAAAAGCATATCCAAAGCATTTAATAGGATGTGGCATGTCGAATTGTTAAGCAAACTGACAGCATACGGACTACCACCAGCTTTCCAATTTCTTAAGGGATCGAAGCATCCGAGCTGGTATTGTTAGACATCCCTCAGAGGAATTTAAAATCAATGTCAGAGTTTCGCATGGGTGTATATTATCTCTTACACTGTTCCTGCTCTATACAAACGATCTCCTAGGTAGGACAAACAATTATATTTACAACGTTGCAGACGACAGCACTCTTATATCATGTCCCGAACTCCAAGGACCGCTTCTCATTCCCAATGCCAACGCGAGCAAGAAAATCTGTTTACATTATATTATGTAAAAGGAGAACGTATGCCAGAGCAATGGAAAATGGCATAGGTGCATATCAGTAATGGACACACTTAGCAGATTATACGGAAATATGCTAAGACTCTTAATAGAGGAAGAATACGAGGAGGAGCAAGCTGGTTTCAGCGGGTCGATCATACATAGACAACATATTCCCAATCACCCAAATTATCGATAAGAAATCAACCACCTACAACAACAAAATCCATCTCCTGTTTGTATACCTCAGTAAGGCGTATGACACCGTCCCAATCAAAAAGCTATGGGAAGTATTGGAAAAAAGCCCAATTAATGACTAATAAATGCAGTGAAACAATTATATAATGTGTGTCTCTCGAAAACAAACAACCCGTTTCCAGTGACTAAAGGTCTCGGGAAGATATACATACCCCTCACATGCACTCCAGAACTGGCGTAATGGGAATACCAATAAATGAAAATCTGACGCTATATACCCCACACTTTGCTGATGATCAAGTGGTTCTAGAACATGACAATGAAGATCTAGAATATATGACTCGAAAGCTGATAAAAGAGTATGAAAATTGGGGACTAATTGTAAATAAAAATAAAACAAAGTACATGCGCGTAGGAGGAGACATGGGAAACTTGGAGCTCGAAAATAATAGAATTATAGAAACATGAGTAGAGTATATACATCTAAAGGTGAAAATTGTGAACAATGGTAGGTGCGAACGCGAGGTCCAAGATAGGATAAGCAAGGGGAAAAAGGTAATTGGAGCGCTAAATTCGGTTCTGTGGTCTAAGGATATAGCAGACAGTAAAACCGTACTAAAAATTATAATGCTATACTGATGTGACGTATGGCAACTGAACGAGGGTCAAAAGAAAAAGCTTCGAACCGTAGAAATGGATTTTTGGTGACGATCTGCAGAATCTAGGACAGAATCCGAAATGAAATCATAAGAGACAAGATGAAAATAAAAAAAGACATTGTCCGATATATAGAAGAAAGACAATTGTGTTGGTATGGCCACATACAACAGATGGACCAGGAAAGAATACCGAAACAAGTAATGTAGTGGAACCCCCAGGAAAGGAGGAGGAGAGGTCGACCTAAATCCTCTTGGAATGTCGGAAAAAAATCTGTATCCAGGCGGTTTATCCTTTTCTTACATGAACAACAGACTCCTGGGAAATATCTTCAAAACAATATCAAGCTCACAGGAGTCATCTCGCCCAACATCCAAAAGAATTGGGCCATTTTTTCTTCTGTAGGTTTCAATTTTGGACAGAAATTTTCAGTTGATGTCGGCGAGTTGATAATGCCAGGCACACATGTCCATCATATGTACTTGAGGAACCATTTCGCATAGTTTGTGTATATATTAAACAAAAAACTGGAGCAATTCGCCGCTGTTCTTTCTGCCTCTTAGATGCATCACTATGGTTACGGCCTCCGGTTGCCATGGTTACGCTAACAATTAGCTTCAAGACACGGACTCTAGCCAACTGCTCCTAGCATTTATCTATATGGTTTGCAAATTTTTGTTTAATTAGATTTTCAAGTGAAATCTTTTTTAGGTGCATTCAATATACATCAGAGTGTTTCCGGAAGAAAGGGAAATATTGTAAGGACGTGTTCTGGACGTCCAATTAATAAAAAAAGGTCATATAATCATGGGGCCGGAAATGTTTTTTTTTTTTCGAGATACAGGGTGTCAAAAAAAATCATATTTTAAAATGGTACGCCACTGTTTTTTTTTTTTCAAAATAGGTATTTGTTTTTTAATGAAGAGTGAATTCCAAAGAAAAAATTTATCTTGAGTTTTCTTGGTTGAAGAAATCGTTTTCGAGTAATAATAAAAATGCAAACTGTTTTGGGATTAGTTTTTTCAGAAAATGCCTGCAGAGAAACAGTATTTTGATTATAATTCGAAAACGATCTTTCCAACCAAGTAAACTCAAGAGACCTTTTTTCTTTAGAATTGACTCTTTGATGTAAAACCTTAAATAGTTTTCGAGATTTTTAAGAAAACCTGATTTTCCAATTTTTTTTGACACCCTGTATCTCGGAAAGAAAGCGTTTCCGGACCCATGATTATATGATCTTTTTTTTTTTAATTTGGCCTCCCGAACACGTCCTTAAAATATTTCCCTTTCCTCCCGAAACACGCTGTATTTTCTTGGGTAGTGAATATGACTATGCAGTCAGAATTTTCAGTTGATGTCTGCCAGTTGATAATGCCGGGCACACATGCCCATCATATGGCTGAGGAGCTTTAGGTTCTCAGATTCTGATGACGAATTCGAGTCTTCCGCATCTTCATGCCTATTCTTTTTTTTTTCGAAGCAGATCGTCAATGTCATTACTTTGTCCGCTCTGTCTGAATTGGATTCATTATTTTGAACGGGTGCCTTGAGGACTTCTTCAAGGGTCTGGGAATGAATACGACGCTTCATGACTTTGTAACAAAAGCCTGGTAATATTGATAGGACCTTTTGTACCCGTCGAAAACCACTAATGAAAATTACTCTCAAATATCGGTAAAATACCAACAACTGATAATTAGTTTTCCTTCAAAATTATCACTAAAATAAATGGCATACGCATTCATCTGACTTACTACTGATGTATCGTGCTCTTTAGGGGCTTTGGTGAGTGAGTTAGGTTTGTTCCGAGGGGCCAAAAGGCCTTTGCAATATTGAAAGGGTTCAGATACTGTAGGAACTAAAATTAGAATTTTCAATATTCCTGGACTTTTTTCATGTATATATTTCATTAAATGTTATAATTATTGGTAAACGGCGGTTTATTGAAGCACAACAAAGCTATTCTCAATATAGTACTGACACGGTCTATATAATCTGCCACATACCTTAAATCTACTACACGTTAAACAAAAACGTTCTACACTATAACAACCACCATGTTCGGAAATAGTAAAGATTTATTTTAGTTTTTAAAAACTAGTGGTTAGAACGCGTTTATATTATATACATATTATACGTATACTGAATTTATCATATTTATAAAAGAAATCACTTTAGTTTTAGTCAGTAGCTAAAATACAATACAATATAGAAGACTGTATGCTTATAAATTCGTGGGTTTTTACTATTTTTGACACACGGTGCTCTTTTTAGTTAAGTTTTACTTGGTGACACTCGATTTTATAAAAATATATTATGAAAAGAAAGAATATATGTATAAAGAATTTAATGATATAGATGATAGAATATTTATAAAATAGATTTTACCTGATTTTGACTTTCAGCTTTTTATTCGATCGACCTGAACTGATATTTGTTTCGATTTTTTTACGTGCTGGGCAGCTATCAGTGTCGTTCAATTCAATCTTTCAACACTTTGAAACAACGCATTTTTAGCTGTTCTAGAAGAAGCTGTCGTTTGCGTAAAATGATTTGAAATAGATGATATCTTTAAGAATATAAAACCTTATTGTTCACTTATAACAAAATTTCAAATTTAATATAACGTAATATACATGGAGATTACATAAACACAACATTTTCTTTTAGTAAACTATACAGTAGACGTCGGGGTGGTTACGTCATTTCTTGTGGTTTCAATTTTAATTTTTATTAACTACATAACAGCAAAAAAAAACAATATTTCCTATAATTTCCATGCTTTTATGGCTTTAAAAATACTACCCCTGTTTCAACTTAAAATAATAAATTTAATTTAGAATCATTAAGCTACATTGTCGAGTAGAAAGCTTCTATAAATAAGTACGAACCTTTGGCACATTTTCACTTAATGTGAACAAAAATAAGTAAAAAAGACTGCAGCATATAATTATTATAATATACAATACCATTTTAGGTTAAAAATTTACTATTCGGCACCCTTATACCCGAAATTACGGGGTTTAGTGGGAGTAATTTAGATGTAAAAGAAAATCATCAATCATTTAAATAATTTTTTTATTAAAGGATTTAGACTACAATTAATACTCAAAGGCAGCGTTCATGCAAATATTTCACGATATTTCTTTAAAGTCCGTTTAACATTTTACAATCATAAAAGTATTTGAAACTGGCAAAATAAAGAGCTTAAAAGCTTCCATAAGCATTTCCTCATCAATGACAGTTACTGAGGAAAATGGACTTATAAGAGAGACAATTAAAGTCAAAACCAATCAATTAGTATTTTTGAATAAATGTATGTTATTTATTTAAAGTTATCACTGGCATAAATGTTTAATGTAATGTATGCTCTTTCATGAGTCAATAATGAATGAATTTATGACAGCATCAATGATGACAATATGCAACGAAATCAGATTAAGAAAGTATCAATAAATTGCCAACAAAAACAAGGTTGGATCTATAAATACAGGGTGCTACAAACTCGAGTGCATGCATGGGGATCGTGGGATCCGTAAGAGATACGAGGTTGATTAAATTAAGGCAAAGTTGCTCAATTTGATGTCCAACAAGATGCCGTTTTGATATTTGAAAAAATTCGAGCGCAAAATACCATTACTTTTTCCAACATAAATTATTTGAAGATTGTCTTTCGTAATATGGAAATATTAGCAATTGTCACTATTTAGTCCTCCAAAATAATTTAAGAAAATTTCGATTAAAATTAAAAAAAATATTAAAAATATTATATACACACCCCAAAACAATATTAGCCGTTTTCCGATTCTGAACGATTTAAGAGAATATAGAAACCAATATCGACCTTAATTCCAATTTATATCAAAATATATTAAACTCAGACCAAAGAGTATATAATGTAAAGAGAGGACAGCCGGCGAATATTCTTTGATCTTTCGTCGGCCGTTTCCATGACCTCGTCCCTTTAACTCGGAGATATCGCGACGTTGTCGGATGTAACTTTTTATCAAGGCCGGCGATGTTGACGTCAAGTCAAACAAGATGGCGAATAATCGATTTCATCACAGTGGGTCGAAATAACTAAAATGAGGATAAAATTTACAAAATATCTAATACTTGCTGCTAGGCTAAAATTTTATATCGAGTGATTTTCATTCAAATTCTCTGAATTTGTTTAAACTTTTGCATTTTCCTTAAAATCTCAGTGCTCAACTTATTTTAATTAAAAGATGTGATAAAATTCAGTTTTTTAATGTTTCCGGCGAATTTTTATTAAAATTTATTCAGGACGTCTAAAAGTTTTTATTAATCAAATAAGAATTCCCTTCAGTTTAAATTAAAAAGGTGTAATCAATATTTTTCGATTATTTTAAAGGAAAGTCTCATTCAAAACATAGAGGGGATAAACTCTTAGTATGTAGATAAACCAGCGAAAAAGTAAATTCTATTCGAATCTCACTTTAAAGCTGCATATTCAGTTCCGCAAATTTCGTCTTTTTTTGACAGTTGTTGATTTTTCGCGCGAATATAAGTTTTGGTCCATAGTCATTGACGCGAAATATTTGCTAAAAAGTTCAAATAGTTTTAACTTTTTTGCGAATTTATGCTTTTAGTGGAATAGGTTTTATAGGTTAGGTCCAAGTACCGGATGATGTAAGCAGCTTAGTAATATATTTTTAAGTCTAGAATAGGCTCAATTAATCTCATTTTTGCAACTAAATTGCGAAAATCGCATTTTGAAAATATATTTCTAACCGAAAATTTTCTTTTCTGGTGTCATTTAGCTGGTGGGTATTTCGTAATTTTGAATAATTACCAAAAGGACTCAAACGGAACATAAAATAATAATATCTCTACCGAAAAAAAATACAATTAATATTATTATCCAATGGTCAAAGTATATATTCTACAATTTAACTAATGAACCGAATGCCTGAACAAAATAAACAAATAAATATAGCAAAGCACGCAAGAAATTTGAGGTTAATGCACAATTATGGTAGAATTCGCAAAAAAAATAAAATGTTTCGCCGCGAATAATTTTAAAGCTGAAAATGACAGTTTATGTCAAAAAAGGCAAAATTCGCGAAAATGAGTATGAAGCTTAATTATTAGAGTAGAATTTTCTGAATATTTAGTAACAAAATTAAAACAATTAAAGTTTTATCAGAAATCCGAGGATTTTTTGAGAAAAGTCATGAAAAATGCATGTATTATAGGTAAGCAAAATTTTACCGAGTGATTGTTAAAAGATTCTATTAAATGAATTGTGTTACATATCATAATTAAAGTTTACACACCTAATTTCAATTACACAATATGAATTAAAAAACTAAACAAAACGTCTTCCTAATAAATCTAAACTTGACCTTTACGAGATATATTTAACCCACTGTGTTGGCTGATTGTCCTTGCTTGACGATTGTGTCCGATATAATCCGACAACATACGAGGCGCCCTTTAAGTCGGAGTTCTCATCTATCCCGCTCTAATTTGATTGCTCTGTCTTACTGTCCTCTCTTTACATTATATACTCTTTGCTCAGACGTTTCAAATTGTGTTCAGTTTATTTAAATAAGATTTTATAGTGGTTGTCATAGTAACATTCTATTATTAGAAGGGTCGATATAAAGGGCTCAAAAATTGAATGGTCCATATTCAGCTGATATCTAAACTTCGAAGATCGAAGAAAATCAACATGCGATGTTAGGTGTGCGTCTTTTTATACTCAGAGTAATTTAACCAACAATTTAAACAAGGGTTTTAAGATTTTCCCTCAAACATTCGAATCTCTTTAAAAAACAAATGACAATCAGAAACTGGCATAACTGATGTTATTCTATTTTCAAAATTTGCGAAAAATTCTAAGTATACTTAATATAATATATTCTACACCTAAATTCAACTGTTAGAAAATTGACATTTCACACAGTATTGCAGGCTGTAGCATTTAATCCGCTTAACTTGGCGCTAAACAATTTGCACTCTATATATACCCTAGATATTCATATTAATCATTCCGGTTTAACCGAAAGTATTAAAAAACCGGGAAAACTAAGATAGCAAAGTGCTCTAAGTACAGCCTGTCATAATGTGTAAAATATCAATATCAATATTTCAAAAACAGTTCAATTTTGGTTTATATATCAATATTTTTTTGCTGTGTTTTTCTTTATATTTCTGGCCTGTATGTTTATAGCTAAGTATCATATTTTGTTTATTTTAGTGTTCCTTTTTATTCAGTTGTTAACCTTAAAATATACAATTTTTGAACCCTTTCAAATTTAGAAAATAAAAATTAAAATAATTTGGAACTAATTTATTAACAGGGATTTCTAAGATGACGTAGGCATATATAGGGTGATTCCAAAGCACACACTTTGAGAGACTTTATTTAACAGTAATTATTGCTTTATATATATATATATTCCTCAAATCAATACCTATTTTTTTAGAGCTTCTCTGCATATATATTTATATTTTTTTTGCTTATTCGAATCATTATGCTTTGTATATTTTATTCGTTTTTATTTCCTTTTAATTTTTTGCAGCATTACACTGCTTAGTTTTAAAATTCGAAACTTTTAAAACAATCGACAACGAATGAGATTTCCAGTTTTATTGTTAAATTTCGTCTTCTAACAACCATCATCAACTTATTTTTTTTAAACACGGTCTTGGTTATTTTTTTTTTTGGTTATGTAAGAATCGTCCATCTTTGTCTAACACGTTATTTTGTTTATTAATCCGTCCTTATTCAATGCATTACTTAATGCGTATTTTATTTCGCTTGAAAATCTGGATGCCCTTGGCCAACGTTTCGGAGAATCTCCTCTTGCTAGCCTTCGCTGATGGCTTGCGGGTCCTTATGCCTAAAACGAAAGCAGTGTCGTCTGCATATAGGCCCATAATTCCCTTGTTAGTGCTTGGAACGTCGCAAGTTTATACGTTGTAAAGAATTGGTCCTTGTGGAACTCCCGCATTTACAATCCTAATGCTTGAGAGTTCACTTCCCACTCTCACCTGAAAGGTGCGTTTTTTAAGATAACTTCTCATTAACCCACAAGTCTCCAGCGGGAAGCCTAAGTCCATCATGCCAAATTTTATCAAACGTTTTTTTAATATCCATGAACACTCCACCAGTCGCCTCTTTCGAGTTAAAGCCCTCCACTATGTATTCCGTAAACCTGAGAACTTGCTGTTCCAAGGAATGCCTTGCCCTAAAGCCAAACTGGACTGCAGGCATGATTCCTAGGTCCTCTATCATTTTTGTCCGTCTTCTTTTGATCGCCCTCTCCACCACCTTAGAGGTGGAAGACAGTAGACTAATGGGTCTGTAACTTTCTGGAAAGTTTAGGTTTTTCTCATCATAATCATAAAGATTAACGAGTACTTCCATGCTTTTGGGTAGTAGCCTAACCTCACAATCGCATTTGCTATATTTGCTCCCTAACCCAAACTAACCCACTTTCGGGGTTTCTTTTAACATGTTGTTTGTTATATTATCCCTTCCAGGGGCCTTTTTCGTGCTTTGGTTGTTAATGATGCTTCTGATTTCTGTAGGAGAAACAAAGTCTTTAACTTTTCCAGTGGACTCCAAATCATTCGACATCCTCCTCTATGTTTTCTTCTTCGTCTAGGTCTGTTTGTTTCAGTTGGTCTGCTTTTTCCTTATCCAGATACGCCAATCCGTTCCGGCCGTGAATTGATGGGATATAGGTCGGCCCCCTTCTCAATGCCTTGGTTAGCCCCCAAGCCGTATTTGCCTAAAGCAACTTCGTTTTCCAGCTTTCGTTTCCGCGTTCTTTTAGCATTTCCTTCATAATATTGGTGTGATTATTTAGCTCTTTTTTGGAATTTTCATTTCTATCATTAGCGTATCTTCTTCTTCTTAGTATCCTATTTTCCCTGATGACGTTCCTGAGTGCAAATGGAAGGGATTCCAGGGAGCCTTTCCTAATTATTTTAGTAACCGTGTAGGCGTTGGACATAACATCTACTAAGTTCTGCACGGTCTGCTCCAACGAATCTGCATTTATGATTTTCCTCACTTTGATTTTCTTTTCAAGGTTCCTCTTGTATGCTACTCAGTTTGTAACTGTCTTTTTTATTTGCATTCTCATACACATATCTTCTCCAATTTGCAACATTGCCAGATTGTGATCCGAAGATCCTTCGCACATACTGTTTATTTCATAATCTTCATTTAGGTTCTTTATAATTACAACATCTAGTACTTGAGGAGTACCCACAGCAGTAGGTAAGTCTGAGCCAAGAACTACGGCTCCCATACTCTCAGCCGCCTCAGCTAATATTTTCCCACTCGGACATTGGTATAGGTACTATTCCAGGAGCGGTCTTTCGAATTTAGATCTCCCATTACGATAGTAGGCACCCTAATTTCTACTGCCTGAATGTGGACGACCGGTCTCTTATATACTGAAGTAACTTTAAGACGTCTTTGGTCAAGTAACAGAACAACTGACAAGTTTTCAATATCCCCATCTTCTATTGAGCCAAGCAGATAATGCAACCCTTTAAAATCCGACGTTTCGTCTTCTAGCAACCATCATCAACTTAATTTTTTTAAATACGGTCTTGGTTTTTTTTTCGGTTTTCATTGCCTTTTAGCCTCCTTAAGGCAATGACTTATTGCAAACTTAAAAAAAGATAACAATTTTATGAAAAATTTGCCCTAAAATGTATGAATCGTCCATCTCTGTCTAACACATTATTTTATTTATCAATCCTTCCTTATTCAATGCATTATTTTTACGGAAAATGCGTATTTTATTTCGCTCTTAAAAACTGATATACAAAAATCCACGGCCGTATTTTAAAAAAGAAACCTCATGATGGATGCCTAACGTCGGATTGAAAACGTTTTTCTTTAATTGCGTCAACTATAATCGAAGTTATAGGATTTTATAAGTACTTAAGGAAACATTTCGCATAGTTTGTGTATATGTTAAACAAAGAACTGGAGCAATTCGCCGCTGTTCTTTCGCCCTCTTAGATGCATCACTATGGTTACGGCCTCCGGTTGCCATAGTTACGCTAACAATTTAGCTTCAAGACACGGACGCTGGCCAACTGCTCCTATTTTTATGGAAAATGCGTGTTTTATTTCGCTTGAAAAACTAGGATGCCTTTGGCCAACGTTTCGGAAAATCTAGGGTTTTGATGATAATTTTTTAACACATTGGCTTTCTTTCTGGACCCGTACCGTCAAAAACCAAATTCAAAACTTTGATATTATCGTTTTTCTGGCCCAAATTTACACATACTTCATTTAAACATAAAAGTATAAAAATTTCATATTTAATCGAAACAAGTTTCTTAAGTTGAGTTGAATAAGGACGGATTTATAAATAAAATAATGTGTTAGACAAAAATGGGCGATTCATACATTTTAGGGCGAATTTTTCATAAAATTATGATTTTTTTATGTTTGCGATACGTCATTGGCTTAGGGAGGCTAAAAAACAACGAAAAACCAAATACATATCCAGGACCGTAATTAAAAAATTAACTTGATGATAGTTGCTAGAATACGAAACGTCGGATTTTAAATTTGACAATGTGATCTTGTAGAGGGGAAAAAGTGGCGATGAAAAGTGTTATTTATTTTAAAATAACTTTTCAAATAACGCCAGAAAAAAATAAAGACGATTTTGGAAAATTTTGTTTTTTTTTCAGATATCTCCGAAAGTGTCCAGAATTTTTCTAATTTCAAAACGGCATCTTGTTGGGCATCAAATTGCACAACTTTGCCTTAATTTAACCGACCTCTATCTCTTACGGTTCCCGAGATCCCCATGCAGCACCCTGTATATTAAATACACATAAATATACAAGTGATCCCTAATTTGTTTTGTCTAGTTTATATATTTTTTTTAATTAATTTAAATTTTTAATTCAGAATAACAAAGTTGTTAAATTGCTTGTTTCTTTATTTCATCAGTACAGGGTGTTCCTTAACGACGTACAATTATTATCAGTCTAGTCAAATCTACATAAAAACAGTTTCTTGTGTTTTTCAATTTTTTTGCCCTCCCTCTGAAAAGACACACAATCCGCCACTGATCGTTATCACAATTAATAAAAATTACTAAATTTAAATCCTATGTTTGTATGGACTTTTGTTAATGAAATGATCTGAGGAATCACATCCTCAAATATAGTCCAGGCTAATCGGAAAAAATATCAGAAGATGCAGGGATGTCACAGGTGAAGCGATAACATAAAATTTGTGGTTTTATCCTAGTAATACATACCAAAATTAAAAATAATGCCTAAAGTACTTTCAGAGATACTAAAACTTTGAAAAAAAATCAGCATTCTGAACTTTTCTTCATAAAATGACCTGAGGAATCACATCCTCAAATATTAGCATGTCGTTAAGGAACACCCTGTATTTTTTTCAAAAAATAATAACGAAAATGTGTGAGTTCATCCAGTGGCGGATTTACCCTAAGGCCCGGTAGGCCCGGGCCTAGGGCGGCCAGATTTAGGGGCGGCAATAAAGTAATTTCTTTATGTAGTCTATATGGTGGATGCTGAGAAAGGGGCGGCTGATAGCTTGGGGTCTAGGGCGGCCGAGACTGCAAATCCGCCACTGAGTTCATCCGTATCTAATTAATTTTCCTCCAAAATATATTTTTTAATTAAATTCTACACCTTTTTCTATACATTCTGCATCAGTGTGAGACGGGCTTTAAATCATAAAAACTTCATCAAATAAAATATGTCGTCTTATATAATATCTTTTATAGTACAGTCAAAGTTACGGTTATTTTTCTTTGTAAAAAGCTAAGTTTGTGCAATAAAATACAGTGATGAAAAATGAAGTGCGTTTTTTTTACCTGCCTCTAAACTTTACGCTCCTCTGTGAACCTAAAAATTTAACAAATTTAATTACCTGGTACTAATTTTGCACTTCATTTTTGAACAGTGTACGTCACAGTTTCAATTATAAACTCGGCGGTGTTTATGCAATTTCTTTTGAAATGCCAGGAGAATAGTTCTAATGTTAAGTTAGGTTAAAATTTTGCTTTAGAAGTGACAACCTAAGTCAGAATTATCTGATTTTATTCTCTTGTAAATAAAATACTTATTAGTTCTCTATCAATAGGTATATTACAAGGGTCGGGCAATGCTTTGGGGGACACCTCTAGAGTTACTGTAATAAAAAGCCAGGCGCATAGTGGAATGCTTGGCAGCGTTAGTTTCGGTACAAATTTAAATTCCAAAAATCCCGAATTAGGAGTAAGTAAAGAGTTCAAGAAGTCCATTAATTTCTTTACTGACATCACAAAATATCAAGAAACGAATTTGGTGACGTTTTGACGGAGGTTGACACTGAGGGCTATAAAGAGTCGTTTTGTATTTAACTGTCCATGTCGTCGAGAAATTATAAATTTTTAAAGCATGGCTGTGGTTAATGCAGTACAGGACTTTCCACGGCTTGTGTTTTGCTTTTTTTTTAAATTAAAATTCGCTTAACATTTTGACTATAAAATGGCTGTTAAACAATTTGAAATTAAATTGATTATAAAATAATACCGGTTTCGTTACCCCTTAAAACACCCTTGAAATGGTTCGTTTTAAAAAAGCAAAACACACAGGTATGGAATAGCCGTTTTTGTAAAAATCAGGGTTGGCAGTGGGTAATGGTTACGCTACTATTTTTTTGTTATATACATACCTAATCAGTTAAAATATTTAAAAAAAAAATGTTTAAAACATTATTCTAATGTACCTTTGATAAAAATTGTACATTGTCCGTTTTAATTTATTAGAATTATTACTACTGGTGAAAATTTTAGTGTAGATGTTGCTAACCTTATTTTTTGTTTATATATTTTATTTCTGTTGGTAATATGTAATGCAATTGCTAGTTTTTGTTAATATTTTTGTTATATACGATTTTTAGTGGTACGATATTTTTGTATTTTTAGCCTCGACTAGTAAATAATATGTGTTTATGTAAGATTTTTTTAATTGTAATAAAAGTGCAAGTTTTAAAACATATAACAAAAATATTTGCGAATTAATTGTTCCCAGCACCAGTAGAAATTATATATATTTTTTTGTATTTACTTATTTCGAATTTATTTTTTATTTTTTCCTTTGACTTCAACCCTCTATATTTTTTCCCTTCCTTCCTTAAATTTCCCGAAACTTTGATTGGCAGTATATGCAGAGCAGAGGCTGATTAGATACCTTACTATCGACACATCAAAACGGTAAGCATTTTCAGTTTCATTGGTCAAACTCGAATTTATCAGAGTTCGAGTGCGAAATTTGTGTATAAGAATGTATCGGTGCTAAACGCGCTTTGGATTTTGCGTTAGTCTTGGTTAGTTTGAGTTAGTTACTTTGCTTCTGGAGGGTAATGCATAGCGAAGATACATAACAAAATAATTTTATTCTTAACCAAAACTATCCATTCCCTATCAAACTATATTGTCTCAATTTGACTCCTTTTTCAACAGTTTACAAGCTTAAAAAAATTAAATCGCCATTTTCCGATAATAAAACATAATAATAGTGACTTAACAAAAGACAAAATTGAAACATGGTTTCTTCACTTAACATCAATTATTGTATTGGTCTTAAAGAAGCAAAGAGAGGGGACGTGAAAATCAAAAACTATTTGTCTGTTAAAGTAAAGTTAACTACAGTAGCTTTATTAGCAAGATCGATATTTACATGCTGAATGTTCTTTTTTTTTAACCTTTTCATTCATATTCATGTTAGGGTGCCAATTGATAGTACCGTCTTGCGGCAGCGGCCTCTTTTCTACTTTTCTTTGGTTCCATGACGCTACCCGAATCGACAGAATTACTTATGTCTCTACGATACACTCAGTTGCTTTCAACGGTCTGATAACTTAGTAGTCTGTAGTATTACATACCCGGGTCCGTTCAACATAGTTGAATGAGATAGGTTATGCTTTGCCACTGATTGTCAAAATAGATTAAATAGAAAACCAAAACCTACATTGTGTTATTATTATATCTTGCACAATTTTACTTACCCAGAATGCGTTCGACTGTGACAAAATTAGGGAAATTTGAGGGAAAGGTGCGTCAAGTAAATTAAAACACAGTTTCCTAATACACCTAATTTATTAGAGAAAACGTGCCAAATGATTAGAGAAAAACTTGCCAAACTCAGCCTGGAATTCACGAGAGGAAACAGTACGGCATCGGCAGAGAAACCTTCGATCTAAATTCCTAAACCGAATTATGCTGTATAACCTTTATTAGTATGATAATTAATTAAATTACTGTCTCCCGTGCCACAATTCGTAGTTCCTCACTTGTAACCATACATTTAAAACTGAAGAGATTGTTGTTAGTTAGCCAGACGCCGATGGCAGGTACTGAGGTCCTGGATTACGGAGGCTACCCAGCTATTCGGTTGCAATTTGGGCCAATATCTCTAGAATGATCATTTCATGTATAACTAGCATATTTAACCGTCAGATTCATCAAGGCCCTTGCGTACACTCTCAGTCATATTGAAATTAAATTCGTAGTACAAAAGACAGCAAATAATACTTATTCATTGTCATTTAAATTAGTGTTGTTCACAGCATAAAACGATTTCATTAAATACATACACATGTTATGCCATCGAATATGAACTATCCATAAGAATAAAAGCAAAACTTGTACACATTATGCTAAGAGCAATATCATAAATTTCATTTTACTGACCTGTAACAGCTCTTTACCTCATAAAAGGAAAACCATTCACAAAATAAACTGTTCACTGCGCTGGTTTCAGATTTTCTGTTCCCGCTCTCGAACACTAGAGTCTAGAGCTAGCGGCACCCTCATCCCACGAGTCTAGAGTGTCAATATTTCACTTTTCGCATGGCCCTCCGCTCGCTTCGCTCACTACGGAGACTCAAGAAGAGGAAACTAACCAAGTGCTAACCAAGACATACCCAAAATCAAGAAAAAACTGTTTAGAAATAAAACCTAAAAAACGACGGGATTTCAACCCGAGTCGCCATAGTGAAGGCTAACCTTCCAGACACCTAGACCATCAGCAAACTTACAAACAACTGGTTGCATCGCGAAAACGTGGAAGTCAACATATAAGACTTGTGAGATAAGGGTGTCGCGTGTCGGGATGTAAACAAACAAACGCTAGCTCTAGAGTCTTCTCTCGAAACTATCCGATTTAGGATCCTTTAGAAAAAAACCTCGCAAAACCCGACTTCAATTTATGATTTGTTTTTCTTTTCTACCATATATATGGGGTGTCCCAAAACTGAACGTGTAAAGTCTACGGAAATAATATTTTAAATAAGCGGTTTCCCTCAAGTCAGATACTGTGTTTGTGATACGACTATCCTGGTTCGATTCCCGTCAGTGCCAACCATGTTTTTATTTTTTTTTAAGGTTACGTTTGTTTCCTTTTTTAAATGCAGGTTAGTGTTGTTTGGTGGCACCCCGGAGCGAGCGAAGCGAGCGGAGGGCATTGCATGAAGTGGAAAAAATTCAAATGTAAACATTGTGATGCACATGTCAACAGAAAAATAGAAAACAGACCGCTGCTGTCTGAAGACGCTGGTTCAATTGATCCGGCAATTACGCGTACGCATGCTCTGTTTAGTGTTTCTCCTGTCTACAGCGAAGGAATGAAACTTAATATCGATCTTTTTTTTAAAGAACGAATATATCCACTACATTTATACATAAAATTATTAAGTTTTTCAAATTAATTTCATACAAAAAAAAA
>MU193128.1:2887-25364 GCA_016904865.1 Pissodes strobi
GAACGTCAAACTGGTGAGAGGAGTTTGATTACGGGGAGTGACGCCCCCGCCATTCCGAGTCGCCATGGGATATGGTGCATCAAGTCCCATCGTCCTCACCCAGGCTGGAGAACACGAAAGTACAAAGTCTGGAGCCGATCAATGACAGTTTGTGACAAGAGAGGCTGCATTGTATTGGCTGACAGGAACGTCAAACTGGTGACAGGAGTTTGATTACGGGGAGTGACGCCCCCGCCATTCCGAGTTGCCATGGGATATGACCCACCAAATCCCATCGTCCTCCCCCAGGCTGGAGAACACCAAAGTACAAATTCTGGAGCCGATCAATGACAGTTTGTGACAAAAGGGGCTGCATTGTATTGGCTGGTAGGAACGTCAAACTGGTGAGAGCAGTTTGATTACGGGGAGTGACGCCCCCACCATTCCGAGTTGCCACGGGATGTGGCCTATCAAATCCCATCGTCCTCCTCCAGGCTGGAAAACACCAAAGTTCAAAGTCTGGAGCTGGTCACTAGGGCGTGATCCAACAAACCCCATTTTTACCCCTGTCAGACTAGGTGGCCCTAGGTGGTAGATGCATAAGCCTACTCGCATCGTCCGGTGAAAGACCATCCCACCAGAATTGGGAAGCGCTAAGTGGTTTTCCCAAATCACGTTCCGCTTCCGCGCTGGTGGCCCTGGGTTCCACAGTAGGAATATATGTACATGATGGTGCTTCCAGGATCAAAATATTCCGGAAGTAAACTCCCCGGCCATTCGGATCTCCGGGCGCTGGGTGGCCCTGGGAGCCCTTCATTCCGTATTTCGCAGACAGCAAAGATACCGAACCAATTTAGAATAGATTTCTGCAACATAAGAGGCCTAAATACAAACATAAATTCGGTACACCAACATCTACAAGCAAATAGACCACACATATTAGGCCTTACAGAAACACAAGTATGTTCTACAACAACAACAGTGAACTACCTCTATCCTGGTTACGACTTACATACCCGATTTAGATATTCGGAATATGCCTTTTTGTCCGAAGCGACCTTTCATGTCACCGCGAGGAAACACTCGAACCGAACAACCTTGACGTCATGTGGCTCAAGTTCACCGCCAAGGGATTAACCAAGTTTATATGTTTTCTCTTTCGCCCTCCGAGCGATAGAGCCTACCAAAGCTTTTTTTCAACACTAGCTACCACTTTTGACTCAATACAGGTCGATCACCCCAATTCAGAAATAATCGTTCTGGGAGACTTTAATGCCCACAACACCAACTGGCTCAAACATCACAACAAGACCGACAACGAAGGTAGAGAAGCTGAAGCATTTGCCATCAGCTGCGGGCTTACTCAACCTGTAGACGAACCAACTCGAATCTCAGAGAGGGGCGAATTCGCCGCCCTCCAGGATCTTTTTCTGACCACCAATCCTGACCAGTACTAGGTTACAGTTGGTCCGCCATTAGGTACCTCCGATCACAAACTTATTACAACGGTTTGTGAATTGCCACCCATACAGAAGGATCCACTATTGCCTCGCAAAATCTGGCATTACAATTCTGCAAACTGGGACGATCTAAGGCAGTTCTACCTAGATTTTCCTTGGCTCGACATCTGCTTTGCCACTGACGACCCGTCAGACTGCTGCGAAGAGATCATGCAAGTAACCTGTTCCATCTCCAAAGTCATGGAACGTGTAGTCAACCAGCAACTACTCAAGACCTCGAGAGCAACAGAATAATCAGCGATAATCAATACGGCTTTCGCAAAGAGAGATCGACAGGAGATATATTAGCCTATGTCACTCATATATGAAGTAGGGCAATTGAAAACTACGGAGAGTCTCGAGCGATTGCGTTGGATATTTCAAAGGCATTCGACAGAGTTTGGCATGACGGACTGCTCAACAAACTACCGTCCTTGGGACTGCCCTCCTCTCTCTGCAGCTGGCTGGCCAGTTTCCTTAAGAACCGATCCCTACACGTTGCAGTCGATGGACACATCTCGGCCACATTCACCATCAACGTCGGCGTGCCTCAGGGCGCAATACTTTCACCAACTCTGTTCCTCATCTATATTAATGACCTGCTGATCGAAACGAATAATCCTGTTTACAGTTTTGCAGATGACAGTACCCTTGTCTCCCACTTTAGATAAGAAAAACCCTTACCAGCGAGTGAGACTCATCACCGCAGACAGGAGCAGATTACAGCAATTAATCAAGACCTGGAGAAAGTTCAAACTTGGGGCGACCGAAATTTGGTCCAGTTCAATGCAACAAAGACCCAAGCAGCAACGTTTACTAAGAGGGCCAATACAGCGGGCCCTGACATCATTATGGCAGCATTCCTTCATCCTCGTCAATCGGGCTGCTGGGTGTCTCGGTCAACAGCAATATGTCATGGCATGACCATGTTGTTAACATCGCAAAATCAGCCTCCCAGAAGCTTGGTGCGCTGTTTCGCAACAAAGAACTCTATACACCGTAGCAGTTGCTCTTGCTGTACAAAGCGCAAATAAGACCGTGCTTAGAATATTGCTCACATATCTGGGGTGCCGCACCAAAGCATACCCTAAAGCTGCTGGATTCCATTCAGAAGAGGGCTGTGCGTCTCGTCGGCGATCCGGAGTTGACCCGGAATCTGGATAGTCTGGAACATCGCAGACATGTGGCCGAGATGTATCTGTTTTACAGATACTTTCACGGTAGATATTCCCAGGATTTGGCCCGCATAATCCCGCCCCTTGCAACTCCTGTCAGACAGTCCCGACAGACGGCAGGAGCGCACCAGTTCGTCGTATAACTAGAAACACCTAGAACATCGCTTTACCAGAACTCCTTTGTCTGGCGCACTGCATCACTGTGGAACTCACTTCCAGGACATCTGTTTCCCACTAATTACAATCTACAAATATTCAAGAACCGTGTCAATCAACATCTTCGCACACACACCGCTCGTCGAGCGTCATCGGATCTCCCTTTAGTGTGTGTGCCCCTGTCATAAAAAAAAAACATTTTTAAACACACGTGTTGAAATAGTATATTTAGATACTAGTTCTAAAAGACCATATCTTTTTTCTCACGAGCACGAAATTAGGAAACGACCCTCTTGCAGTGAGTTTCCTAACCTGCGAATGCGCTAAATATCTTATTACATTTTGCGTTTAAAATTATTCCATTTCGATACGCCAAAGAGTGTCGAAAAGAGCCTCTTTTCGATACTACTTTTGTGGACTAGTCGCTATGGTATTAACACAATTGATCAATGTCAAAAACTGCGACACCGCTTTGAATGGGATTTTTACTAAGAACGACGTCACAAATGAAAAGAGGGCCGCGCGACTGCTGACTAGAATAAATTAATGTTTTTTTATTTAAAAAAAAAACCCGCAAAATAGACATTAAGAGCGCTTTCACACGAGGATACTGTAGGCACACGGCACGAGCGACGCATTCAGTATCGCGATTCCGAATTTCTGCATCCCGGCAACTCAACCGCCGGACGCTGAATGCGTATGTCGCATACAAAATTACCATTACGATATATGGACCTGTTCAGACATGGATACTTTTGCAACGGAGAAGATATCATAGACGCAAGATATTTTTCAGTATAAATTCAATCGCCATAGGTATTATTTACTACGCGCTATAGTGATGAACCTATGCATGGCACTGCGACTATTTTAGTACTGATTGAAGCAATACCTGAATGCGATGCAGCAGTACAAGTTTTCGACCGCGATTCTTATCTCGGATACGCGTATTTCGCATACAGAATCCTCGTGTGAAAGAGCTCTAAGAGCGTATCCATGTCTGAACAGTTCCATATATCGTAATGGTAATTCTGTATGCGGCATACGCATTCAGCGTCCGGCGGCCGGAATGCCGAAATTCGGAATCCCGATACTGAATGCGTCGCTCGTGCCGTGTGAATAGGTCCATTTGAATGTATGTTTAACCTGTATCTCGGATACGCGAATCTCGCATACAGTATCCTTGTGTGAAAGGGCTCTTAGGCCACTCGCACATTATGAAACTCCCCGCAAGTGGGTCGTTTCCTAATTTCGTGCTCGTGCGAAAAAATATGGTCTTTTAAAACTAGTATATTAATATACAATTTATAGCGTATATTTTATACTATTTTTCTACATAGTTTTTTAGTCAAAAAATTCACAGCCCTTTACAAAGATGTAATCGGGGGAGATATTGAAAATGCCGAAGCAGAATGAAATGCCTATTAAATTTGCGATCTGAGAAAACTCATAATTGTGT
The DNA here is from genome assembly GCA_016904865.1 of Pissodes strobi. NCBI lineage: Eukaryota > Metazoa > Arthropoda > Insecta > Coleoptera > Curculionidae > Pissodes > Pissodes strobi. Next base: position 7,156 of record MU193128.1, read on the forward strand.
TGAAAGTAATAGTTGATATAAGTTTGTGTCAGTTTGGGCTAGATTAGGTTAGATTACGTAAGTTTAGTTTATCAATATATACCATATAGATACATATTACTTCAAGTTTTGTTCATCTTTTACAATATTATTATATCATTAGGGGTGGTTGCAAAACCAAAAAAAAAAAACATTTGCATTCGATTTATCTCTCAATCCCTGATGTAACAATATGTGATACGATTGTTTGTCGTAAGAAACTAAAAATCACCCGCGTCCACTCCTAACACAATTTAATGTGAAGAATGACTTTTAGCAGATTTCGTAAGTTTAGTTTACCAAAATATACCACATAAATACATACTAATTCAAGTTTCGTTCGTTTTTACAATTTATAACGTTAGGGGTGGTTGTAAAACCGAAAAATACATTTGCATTCGATTCGTCTTTTAATCCTCGATCTAACGACATGCAACACGACTAGTCTGTCCTGAGAAATTAAAAGTCACCCTCATCCACCCCTAACACAATCTAATGTAACCAATGACTGTTAGGAGATTACGTAAGTTTAGGTTATCATCTCACTAAGACTAAAATTGTTAGTCGTTTTTGGCGGCCAGCTTAATGCACCACTTTCGTAACATAACAGGCTCAACAGCGGGACGCCCGCGCGCCACTTTTGAAACTTTCAAAAAGTTTTGACTTTATTTCGTACGCTGATCGGAAAAATTCTTAAAACAAAAAAGTTTGTCACTTATTAAAAAACGGCTGCACAAAAAGTTCAAAAAGTAAACTTTAAATTAAAGTTTTACGTAGTTTTACTTCTAAACCACGTTTTTCAGGGGACGGTAATTCATTTAATTACATTGCTCAATATTTTCTGCATCAATAATTACAAAATTAGTTTAGTTTCTTAGATATCGCTAGTTATGTACAGGGTGGCACGAATTCGTGTCTATGTATGGGGAACTCGAAAACCGTTAGAGTTACAGTGTCGGTAAAATTAAGGCAAACTTGCGCATTTAGTGCCTAATAATATGCCGTTTAGAAAGTTTTAAAATTCTGAGTATTTCCGGAGATATCCGGAAAAAAAAGAAATTTTGAAAACTCGATTAATTTATTGCCTGGGCTTATTTAAAAACGGATTTCAAATTGAATTGCACTTCTACATTGCCACTTTCTCCGCTCTATCCAATGATGGTATCCAGTTTTCAATCCGACGTTTCGTCTTCAAGGGATCATCATCAATTTTCTTTTTTTAAATACGAACTTTAATTTTTTTATCGTTTTTCAGATGGTATTGGACTTATAAATATGAGTATGTGTATTTTTTTTATTTTTTTAATTTTTATTATTTTTTTTTTGAATTATATATTTTGCTTTGGCATAATTTTAAATAATTTAAGGTAGGTACTTTTGAAATTTTTATATTGTATAAAAATATTTTGTTTTGTTTTTGTATTAAGTGGAAAATTTGAGCCCGTATTAAAAATAAAAAATAGTAAAATTATTTATTACGAGATTATGGCCATGAACTATTACTCAAACAAGTTGCTTAGTGCAAAGATAAAATACTTTCAACTTTTAACCAATTAAAGAATTTATGTAATAGAGAACATCAACAATTTTTAATCATACTACGTGATACTATAAGTAGTTTGATGGTGTGTTTTTCTATCAAAGTACCTATAGTATCATGTAGTATCTACGTTGGGGTTTGGAACCTTCGGCAACATGCACTAAAACAGAGTTTTATCCACAATACCGAAACGGAATATTTGCACTCGACGCGCGTTTAAACTGAGTTTAATCATCTCCTGGTTAGCGAAACGCGCGTCGAGTGCAAATATTCTGTTTCGGTATTGTGGATAAAACTCTGTTTTAGATCATGTAGTATGATTATAAATTGTTAATGTTCTCTATTAAATAAATTTTTTAATTGGTTAAAAGTTGAAAATATTTTATCTTTGCGCTAAGCAACTTGTTTGAGTAATAGTTCATTACCATATTCTCGTAAAAAATAATTTTACTATTTTTTATTTTTAATACGGACTCAAATTTTCCACCTAACACAAAAAACAAATAAAATATTTTTATAGAATATAAAAATTTCAAAAGTACCTACCTTAGATTATTTAAAATTACGCCAAAGCAAAATATATAAAATAAAAACAAAAAAAAAATAATGAAAATTAATAAACACAGACTCATATTTAAAACGCTAATACCATCTGAAAAACGAAAAAAAATTAAAGTTCGTATTTAAAAAAAGAAAGTTGATGATGATCCCTTAAAGACGAAACGTCGGATTTCAAGCTGCATATCGTCATTGGATAGAGCGGAAAAAGTGGCAATGCAAAAGTGCAATTAAATTTGAAATATATTTTTAAATATGCCCAGGATAAAAATAAAACGATTTTTCAAAATTTAGTTTTTTTTCCGGATATCCGTAAATACTCGGAATTTTAAAACTTTCTAAACGGCATATTGTTTGACACCTAAATGCGCAATTTTGCCTTAATTTGACCGACACTGTATCTCTTACGGTTTTCGAGTTCCCCATACATAGACACGAATTCGAACCACCCTGTACAAAAAGAGCGAAATCCAAATTTTGACAAATGTATGACTTTTGTCGCTTTAAAAAAATGTTGGACCTCCAAAAAATTTTGTCATTGGCCATTTCAGGTGACCATGGATCTATTCAATCGATCTATGAAGGTTTCATATGTTTATATGCGAAAGAATATTTGAAGCGATCTCTCATTCGTATGACGTGATGGGGCAAATCAGAATGGAAAAAAAGCTTACTACAGACACAAATTCTCTACCAGCTCTGTCAAGGAAAAATGGCGGGAACTAAATAGGTTAAGACCATCAAACATCAGAGAAATCCCTGAGATGTTTAAGGATGTAAATAAATTTAATTCATTTTTTATAAATTCAACTAAATCAAATATTTCCCCAAACAATGAGCTCATACATTTTTATTCTAACTGTATTAAAAATAATATAGATTCGTTGTTATCGTTTAATATTTTAACAAACAACGATACATTTCAAATAATAAAGAAAATTAAAAGTACGGCTGTTGGTTCAGACCGCATTAATATAACGTTACTTTTCTTATGCTGCCCTTATATTATAGAATATATAACACATATAATTAATGAATGCATTTTACAAGGATACTTTCCTAAAATTTGGAAAGAAGCGGTAGTTATACCGCTTCCAAAAGTTAGTGAGCCAAAAGAACTTAGTCAATTTAGATCAATAAGTGTACTTCCTACTCTGTCTAAAATATTGGAAAGGGTACTAGAAACCCAAACACGTACACATATTAACACCTATAATATATTACCCTCGAAACAATCAGGGTTTCGCTCAGGGTATAGCTGTCCGACGGCGATGACTGATCTGACCGATGATATTCTTCAAGCTCGAGATAATAATAAGATTACCGGTCTAATTCTTTTAGATTTTACGAAAGCTTTTGATTTCTTGAACCATACTGTATTAATCGCCATGTTGCATTACATCGGGTTTTCAAATAATGCATCAAACATAATAAAGTCTTTCCTAACTGATCGGTCGCAGCGTGTAAAGATTGGTGATGCTATATCAGACCCTCTGGACGTTGCCACAGGGGTGCCTCAAGGTAGCATATTAGGTCCTCTTTTATTCAGCATATATACTAGTACTTTTCATGAAGGGTTTAAATTTTGCAACTACCACTTATATGCTGATGACACTCAGTTATACTACTCGTTTGCACCCTCAGATTACATAGACGCAAATATTAAAATTAATTCTGACTTGAATGTATTGTTAAAGAGGTCTTCAGACCATATGTTAAAACTTAACCCGGCTAAATCGGTTGTTCTTCTTTTTGGTAGCAAACCTGTTTTGGACCACATTAAGCAATTTGTTGACATAAGAATTGGGAGCCAACGTCTCTCAATAGTCGAAAATGCAAAAAGTTTGGGGCTTATTTTAGATTCACAGCTTCGCTTTAAACATCATGTTTCTCGTGTACTTGGAAAGGCATATTCCGCTTTAAAATCAATATATCCTCATAGGCAATATCTTGATCGAAATATCAAAAAGGAATTGTGCGATTCTCTGATTCTGTCACATTTTAATCATTGTGACACGATTTATGGGCCATGCTTGGATAGTCATGACTCAAGAAGAATACAAAAAATGCAAAACTGTTGTATTCGATTTGTATTTGGTATCCGGAGAAGGAATAGAGTATCCTATAAACTTAAAGAAATTTTATGGCTGAATATGTTTAATAGACGAAAATTACATGCCTCATGTTTATATTATAAAATACTAAAATTTAAATGCCCTCCATATTTTTATAATAAAATTAAATTTCGTACAGATGTACACCATTTAAATCTACGGAGAAATACTTTGACTATTCCGAGACACAGGACGGAATATTTCAAGAGAAGTTATTCTTATAATATTGCATCAAGTATAAATTCACTGCCACTTCATATAGTACGGTCCATCCTCACATGTCAGAGTTTTAAAAAGAAAATTCAAAGACAACTTCTCGAGTCTCAGTAAATCTTTGAAGAAAGGTCAGCAAAGCTACTTCTAAATGTATCCTTTTCTCTTCTTTTCTTTTCTCCTTCTGTTTTCTTTCCTTCTCATATCAGATATAGAAAAAAAAATACACTTTCTCTTCTGCGCATTTTTATTTAGTTTCATTAAGTCTTGAGGCCGCATTGGTAGAACATAATCTGCCCTGATGCAGAAATCTGAAATGTAGGCCTTTATTTGCTAGATTCATACATGTAAATTGTAACTGTATTGCCTGTGCATCTATGTTTCTTCTAGTAAATAATAAACGTTTTTATTATTATTATTATTATTATTATAAATGTAGCAGCATACACTTTTTCACGATTTGAGGCCCCATATTAGGATAACAGAAACATTTTCAATGTTAAGATTTTTTTGAAGTTGGGCGGCCATCTTGTGATTTGTCACATCCTTACTACTAGAGATCTCTTTTAAGGCGAACATGACTCTATTTGAATAGATGGCGGATGCTGTCAACATCATATTTGATTTGACATTTTGACTGGACAGATCAGGATGATGCGAGAAGTGGATTTCAACACGCGTGTGATATTAATCGTGTTCTTAAGAGTATTTTTTGTGTCATTCTCATAGGTGGCCCTAGACAATTTTCAGCTAACACCTAGTGCTAAATAACCTCGTTTGAAAATGAGTACTTTCAACACGTGTTTAGTAATAGTAATATACTATTTTAGGCGGACTTTGATGTCTCATTCATAATAACAAAGCGAAATATGAAATTTTATTATAGGAACGAAATAACATAACTAAATATTATATATTCTTCGAGTTATTTATAATACGAAACTTATAGTTATGAGCATTTTTGCACTGACCTCCATAGAGTGTGACCCAAAATGAGTGGATGGTGGCTCCAGAAAATTCAAACGTTCTAGCTCAGTGGTTCCCAACCGGTCAGTCCCCCCCCCCCCCCCCGCAATGGGGTCGCCATGATTCTTTTAGGGGGTCACCGAAAGTACAGGGGACATAAACCATAAGATTAAAATTATTCAGAGGCTTAAATTACGTCCATTCAATATTCTTTCAATATAACGAGGTGGCGAATCCCGATGTAGGAACCCGCGCAAGAATACACTAAACGTCAGCCAATTTACCTCGATAATGGGATAATGAAATTTTCGCCACATTATCCAGTATTATTCCAATAGCAGTTGAGCGAAGTCGGTACTCGGTGGAGGAACGAATTACAATGGAGAAACTTCTGTGGAGAGTACACCGGGAGCACCAGCCATGCTTGGATGAAGAAACGTCTCCCTTTCTTCACTGATGTTCGTTGGTTATCAAAAGGAAATGTTGTTGACCGTGCTTTTGAATTGGAAATTAATGATCACCTTCAAGCTCTTGAATTCTGAAATTCAATGTTATTTGTCCGAGCAGCATTAGCTTGAACCTAATTTCATGAATCTGTGTATGTTGCCGACATTCCCGATAAAGTGTGAGGTGAATTTTTGGAGCTTCGAAATGATTCCTTAGCACCTGATATATTTTAGGAAAATCGATGATTCAATTTTAGTGTTCTATGCGTCATTGGTATCCTAAAGTTTCCATGCTTTCTTTCTGAAGATTAGTGTCATTTTTGCTACTACTTAGGTCTGTGAAAGTGGATTTTCATTTAATCTGCATATATCGAGATAGAAGCCAGGAATAAGTTGGAAATTCAAGATGACATAAGATTGGCTTTGCCATAAACTCCGCCACATTAAATATACTTATTGTAAAATATTATCACTTTTGTTAAGTCCTACGATATATTTCTTCAAACAGTTATCTCGGGGGGTAATGGGAGTAATTTTCTCACCCTATTTTGTATGTTTAAATTAAAAAAAAATCAGGGTAGTCGAATTATTATAATAGTATTGGCAAGGTGGAAAAACATATGTTATTGTCAAAATTTGGACGTATCTCCAAAGTGTGCACATCGCCTGCAGCGGATTTTGTGACGACGCAACGGGTAGCAACAATTTAAAAAAAATCTGAGTGAGTCGTGAATAAAAAAAGGTCGAGAACCACTATCTAGCTGGAATATCACTAGACGGCCATATTCCTTGTAAAAAGTTGCTCTAGAAGTGTTTTTACGGATTTTAGAAATGTTTATAAATAAAAAGTTACTAGATGCTTTCTAAAATGCACCATTTAAATTTTTTTAAAAATCTCAGAAATCTAAGCATCTAGAGCCAACTAATCTAAACTAACCAAGCGCCAATAAAATATATTACAATTATAATTGTTTAAAATATTCCCCATTTAATCATTCTTATATATCCTATCCTTATTAAAAATGGCTTTCGGCGAAATTTTCTGAAAATTTGATATAATGCAGGTCTCGATCTCCTGATCAAAACTTCTCATGGGCACAACTCAATCCTATGACCAGTTTTTAAGTTTCAAGTCTTCAAAGTTGGCTTTTTTGGACCTTTGAGATTGATATAATTTTGAACATAATTGTTTATATTTCCTTTATTAGTAAATATAAATTTAAAATATATTGTAAACAATTAATTTTTAGTAACACGTTTTATTTCGCCAATACACCTTCGCCAGTACAGTTATCATAATCACATAACGCCATGAGTCGACTCTGCTATCGTACAATAACTATATCTACGTCTTATTTCTAATCTATCTATATACTCCGTATTATATAACACCAATTCGATTCTACTGCTTCGTTTTCCAGGGTTGTCACGTCCTCGCCTATTTGAACGTCGCACGTCGCCTCTCCAAAATTTGCTTGTTACATTCGGCCATCCTGCAACAATTAATGCCCTCATTAATTTAACTCGCCAGTAAATCACCCAGATCTTATCGATCTGTGCATTCGCCATAACACCAAATCGCCTACCCTAAAGGTTTCGCCGGTGGTTGCAACCTTACGCCTTTTATCGAATATCACCTTTATATTACGCCTTTGTCAGATTTTCACTCGCCTTTAAATCGCCATAGCTCTCGCCTTTCGCCAACAGAGCATTCGCCATTTGCACCTCGCCAGTTAAACTCACTTGCATGCACCTTTCAACCTGACCATTCGCCCTTTGCACCTCGCCAGTCAGACTCACTTGCATGCACCTTTCAACCTAACCATTCGCCCTTTGCACCTCGCCTCGCCAAAAAGTCAGCAAACGCCTTGCTCGTAAACGCCAGCCCGCGCCAGCAGTTGGAAATAGTACGCCTTGGGTACCCAAAATTCGCCAAACGCCTCTCTCAATTTGAGAATCGCCTCAGAAGACCGCAAAGTCTTCGTCGCCTTCGCCTGCGCATAATCCTGGACTTCCTTGCCCCTCCAATTCCACAATATCGGTTGATGGGCGCCGATATCTGTCAAAAGAGGAAAGAAAGCCAGTATACAAGTCGCCAGGGGAAGAGCAACCAAATGCCCTCGCATTCGCCTGTAGATCGAGAGGTAGACTGTCAATCAGACACGAAAGCGCCTTTGTGCCTGAAAACCCACACCTTTCGATCAACGCCATTTTATCATGATAATAATGGGTCATGGTTTCGCCGTCCAATTTAACCCTCGCTATCATCTCCTTGAGCAGCTGAGCAAAGTCATGCACTCTAGGAAACGCCTCACTAAGAGCCGCCTTCCAGTCTTTCCATGAGAGGTCATATTCATCGAGCGGATTAAACCAGCCCCTTGCTGCGCCTTGCAATTTCGCCTGCATAAAATACGCTCTCACATAGTTCGACCATTCATGAATATCGCCCAACTGATCAATTTTGCTCAACCACCTGACTACGTTACAGTCCCGACTGTCAGGATCGAAAGGGTCAAGAATGTCGCCGCCTGCCCTTGCCCTTGACCCCATACAGCCCAAACTGCAAGCGGAGTCCGCCTTATCGCTACAAGCATGCTCTACTACTGCCTGAGGAACGCTCTCACCTGATTTATCGCCTTTTCTGATGCCCTTGGTACCGCCAGTACCAACGGCCGCCCTTTGTTTCGTCGCCTTTACCATTTCGGCCGCCTTTTGCTTCGCCGCCCTTGCCATTTCGGCCGCCACAATCTGCTGGATACTAGTTGCCAAACCGCCTTTCAACAGCTTATGTACCATAGAGACTGTTTCGTCTTCCATGGCCGAATCGCCTTCGCCGTGGTCACCGTCGCTCAATTCAAACTCGTAATGGAGCTCTAACTCATCACTTCTGCCTTCCTCCATAGGCAATCACTTGAAAAACGCCTTTTAAACACCAATTCCAATAAACACAGTTGAAATACGCCACAATTTTTACAATAATCACTAATTAATTAGAACACACTTCTTTATTATTATTGTGAATATCTGAAAAATCGCCAAATGTCAATCCACTGTCAAGGATAGCAACAAACGCCCGCCTTTTGTTATGAGTTTTTGTGTTATCGCCACTCACACAAAAAAAGAAGAAGATGCCACTGCGATTTAACTCGCCGAAATCGCGTATTTGACCGTTCTCCACAACAAATAACACAATACGTAGGTTATCCCGACTTCTGATCTGTAAACAATTAATTTTTATTAACAGGTTTTATTTCGCCAATACACCTTCGCCAGTACAGTTATCATAATTACATAACGCCATGAGTCGACTCTGCTATCGTACAATAACTATATCTACGCCTTATTTCTAATCTATCTATATACTCCGTATTATATAACACCAATTCGATTCTACTGCTTCGTTTTCCAGGGTTGTCACGTCCTCGCCTATTTGAACGTCGCACGTCGCCTCTCCAAAATTTGCTTGTTACAATATATTCTGGGTTTTAGACCTTATGGTGTCTTCTTAAAATGTAGCACAAAGGTTTGAACAGGGTCTTACCTAAAATAGTGGCGGCAAAGAAATATCAATTTAGAGAAATTCGCTAATAATCAAATTCAATCAATCATGCAGAATAAAAAAAACCAACGGCTAGATTTCGTTTAATTTTTAATATACTATCACTAAAAGCAAACTATACAATTCCTACTATAGTTTTAGATCGAAAATGTTATACCGGGTGTTCATTTTATGTCGGTTGTCTTCTGGTTGGAATATTTGACTTTCGAACTAGGTATACTTACTACTCGAGATAAAACTTCTCATATAGGCAGGAACGTCAAACTGCTGGCAGGAACGTCAAACTGGTGAGAGCAGTTTGATTACGGGGAGTGACGCCCCCGCCATTTCGAGTTGCCACGGGATGTGGCCCATCAAATCCCGTCGTCCTCCTCCAGGCTGGAGAACACCGAAGTACAAAGTCTGGAGCTGATCAATGACAGTTTGTGACAAGAGGGGCTGCATTGTATTAGCTGGCAGGGACGTCAAACTGGTGAGAGCAGTTTGATTACGGGAAGTGACGCCCCCGCCATTCCGAGTTGCCACGGGATGTGGCTCATCAAATCACATCGGCCTCCTCCAGGCTGGAGAACACCAAACTACAAAGTCTGGAGCTGATCACTAACCCAAACTAACCCAAACTAACCCAACAAAACCTATTTTTGCCCCTGTCAGACTAGGGACCGCCAAAGGAAAGAGTCTGAGGCCGATGCATCCAGTGGAAGCGGCCCTAGGTGGTAGATGCATACGCCTACTCGCATCGTCCGGTAAAAGACCACCCCACCAGAACTGGGAAGCGCTAAGTGGTTTTCCCGAATCACGTTCCGTTTCCGCGCTGGTGGTTCCGGGTTCCACAGTAGGAATATAATAATATGGACATGATGGTGCTTCCAGGATCAAAATATTCCGGAGGTAAACTCCCCGGCCATTCGGATCTTCGGGCGCTGGGTGGCCCTGGGAGCCCTTCATTCCGCATTTCACAGACAGCAAAGATACCGAACCAATTTAGAATTGATTTCTGCAACATAAGAGGCCTAAATACAAACATAAATTCGGTACACCAACATCTACAAGCAAATAGACCACACATACTAGCCCTTACAGAAACACAAGTATGTTCTACAACAACAACAGTGAACTACCCTTATCCTGGTTACGACTTACATACCCGATTCCGATAAGTTCGGAATATGCCTTTTTGTCCGAAGCGACCTTTCATGTCACCGCGAGGAAACACTCGAACCGAACAACCTTGACGTCATGTGGCTCAAGTTCACCGCCAAGGGATTAACCAAGTTTATATGTTTTCTCTTTCGCCCTCCGAGCGATAGAGCCTACCAAAGCTTTTTTTCAACACTAGCTACCACTTTTGACTCAATACAGGTTGATCACCCCAGTTCAGAAATAATCGTTTTGGGAGACTTCAAATCCCACAACACCAACTGGCTCAAACATCATAACAAGACCGACAACGAAGGTAGAGAGGCTGAAGCATTCGCTATCAGCTGCGGGCTTACTCAAATTGTAGACGAACCAACTCGAATCTCAGAGAGGGGCGAATTCGCCGCCCTCCTGGATCTTTTTCTAACCACCAATCCTGACCAGTACACAGTTACAGTTGGTCCGCCATTAGGTACTTCCGACCACAAACTTATTACAACGGCTTGTAAATTGCCACTCATACAGAAGGATCCACCATTGCCTCGCAAAATCTGGCATTACAATTCTGCAAACTGGGACGATCTAAGGGAGTTCTACCTAGATTTTCCTTGGCTCGACGTCTGCTTTGGCGCTGACGACCCGTCAGTCTGCTGCGAAAAGATCACGCAAGTAATCTCCTCAGGAATGGAAGCATACATCCCAAATTCCATCAAGTTACCATCAAAAGGAAAGCCCTGGTTCGACAAAAGATGCGAAAGAGCTGTGGGTAGGAAACAGCAAGCCTACAAGTACTGGCAGCAAAATCAGACCGCTGAAAATCGCAATTATTTTATCGAAGCGAGAAACGAATGCAAGCGTGTTATCGACGAAACTAAGGACAAACACAATCAAAGGATCAGGAGTAAACTTTTGAAATGCCCCAGTGGCTCCAGGAATTTCTGGTCGGTAGCAAACGCAGTAAGTAACAACTTTACAGAAACGTCTCTCCCACCTTTGACAGACGAACGTGGCATAACGGCGACTACAGCCAAGGAAAAAGCAAATATGCTCGCCAAAATGTTTTCTTCGCACTCTACCTTAGACGTTCCCCAAGGCAAGACTCTCCCCACCATATCGAACATCAACACTACTATGGCAGAAGTCAAATTTCATCAGCGTGATATTCGTAAAATCCTTAAAAATCTAGATACTCAAAAGGCATCAGGACCGGACGGAATACCTGCCATCGTGTTAAAGAACTGCGCCAACGAACTAACACCCGTTTTTTCCAGGCTTTCTTCTCTGTCTTACGGAAAAGGGATTTACCCATCTTCTTGGAAAGTCGCTCCAGTGCAACCTGTTCCAAAAAAAGGCAAGAAAACCACGCCCTCAAACTATCGTCCAATTGCCTTGCTTCCAATAATCTCCAAAGTCATGGAACGTGTAGTCAATCAGCAACTACTCAAGTACCTCGAGAACAACAAAATAATCAGCGATAATCAATACGGCTTTCGAAAATTGAGATCGACAGGAGATATATTGGCCTATGTCACTCATATATGGTGTAGGGCAATTGAGAACTACGGAGAGTCCCGAGCGATTGCGTTGGATATTTCAAAGGCATTCGACAGAGTTTGGCATGACGGACTGCTCAACAAACTATCGTCCTTCGGACTGCCAGCCTCTCTCTGCAGCTGGCTTGCCAGTTTCCTTAAGAGCCGATCTGCACGTTGCAGTCGATGGACACATCTCGGACACATTCACCATCAACGCGGGCGTGCCTCAGGGCGCAATACTTTCACCAACTCTGTTCCTCATCTATATTAATGACCTGCTGACCGAAACAAATAATCCTGTTTACAGTTTTGCAGATGACAGTACCCTTGTCTCCCACTTTAGATCAGAAAAACCCTTACCAGCGACTGAGACTCATCACCGCAGACAGGAGCAGATTACAGCAATTAATCAAGACCTGGAGAAAGTTCAAACTTGGGGCGACCGAAATTTGGTCCAGTTCAATGCAGCAAAGACCCAAGCAGCCACGTTTACCAAGAGGGCCAATACGGGCCCTGACATCATTATGGCAGGGTCGACCATTCCTTCATCCCCGTCAATCGAACTGCTGCGTATCTCGGTCAACAGCAATATGTCCTGGCATGACCACGTTGCTAACATCGCAAAATCAGCCTCCCAGAAGCTTGGTGCGCTATTTTGGAACAAAAAACTCTATACACCGCAGCAGTTGCTCTTGCTCTACAAAGCGCAAATAAGACCGTGCTTAGAATATTGCTCACATATCTGGGGTGCCGCACCAAAGCACACCCTAAGGCTGCTGGATTCCATTCAGAAGAGAGCTGTGCGTCTCGTCGGCGACCCGGAGTTGACTCGGAATCTAGATAGTCTGGAACACCGCAGACATGTAGCCGAGATATCTCTGTTTTACAGATACTTTCACGGCAGATGTTCCCAGGATTTGGTCCGCCTCATCCCGCCCCTGGCAGCTCCTGTCAGACAGTCACGACAGACGGCAAGAGCGCACCAGTTCGTCGTACAACTGGAAACACCTAGAACATCTCTTTACAAGAACTCCTTTGTCTGGCGCACTGCATCACTGTGGAACTCACTCCCAGGACATCTGTTTCCCACTAATTACAACTTACAAATATTCAAGAGCCGTGTGAATCAACATCTTCGCACACACACCTCTCGTCGAGCGCCATAGGGTCTCCTTTAGTGTGTGTGCCAGTGCCATAAAAAAAGGTACCCTTCGAGAGAAAATATTCTCAAACTAATTATTAATAGTAAGTAATATTTTGGTAACCACATATTTTAATTTTTAAATCTCTCGCAAGAGGGCGATTTTATAGTCTTTATGGGGACAAACGCTACATAGTATAATATTTGTAATATAAAATTAGAGAAATATTAGAGGTATATTTGATTTTTTACACTGTAGATTGTCCTTAGTTTAAGGTAGGAATAAAATTACCACGTCATGTGCCTAAAATTAGTCACATGGATATTTTGGAAAGTTATCCGATTTTATTCATATGTTTTTGACTGGATATAAAATGTGAGGTAAAATTAAGAAAATACTATGTGGGACCATACTGCTAGGGGAGTTGTGTCCGACCAATACGTTCCATTGACTTATTTCTGGGATACGCTACTGCTTAATTAGTGATATTTTTTACGACAATGGTACTGTCATGCATTAACGTGTTAACCATAATAATTGATTTTATGAACATGGTGTAGATAAATAAAAATAACACGGCATAAAATAATCGTTTTTACACATAGCATAGGAAAAATGTCATCAGACTTAAAAACTAATAAAATTATGCTACTATGTGTAAAGTAAAGAGTAGGAAAAAATTAATTGCTGGTTGTAGAGTAGACAAGACAACACAAAAATACAATTTACCGATTTCCAGCATCTAAGACTATATCTAGTAATGCAGTAGATGGATAGCGAATTTGTTCTTGGTGCCTTGAGTATCCCATATACCAAATCAAACTGGCTACATGAGCACAGCAACCCAGTGTTCTGGCACCAGATCGGCAGGTGCAATAATAGCTTGTAATAGGATCGTGATATTCGTTATTAAATGCTATCCATCACTGGTATCGGGTTGAATTTCTATGTCGAGAATAAATTCGTAAATGAACCAGTTGTGGATCGTCAATTAATATATTAATTTGAAAGTCATTGTGTTCTCCTTCTCTTTGCACTGTGTCTTGAATATATGAAGGCGTTAGATTTATGTGATATATACCAATTGTTAGATTTTGTAAATACTCTATAGTAAGACGTGGAAAATTGGGAAGTTCTTCATATTGATAGCGTTCCATGCAGCATGCCTGCGTTGCCAATGCTCCCGTTCAATGCGTATTGTTGTGACCTTTGCAACATAATATTTGCAAACTCAGCATTATAGCATCAGACATACTAATGGGCCCATGATATTTATTTATAATGGCTCCTGCAATTTTAAAAAAATGTTAAAAATTAACAGCATGGTAAAATGATAGAGTTTTGGAAAAAAAATTAAACATTGTTTTTAAATGACCATTTCGAGCCAACTATCCATCTTGTTTTTGTAACTAGGCGTGACTCATTTGCATCGTCAGTGGTAAGTTATTGTTGTCCCCTTCGTAACAGAGGTGGTGGTGGCATTCTGTGGTCTATTCCTAATTCATTTAAAAGTGGAATAACATCCCTATAGCCCCTAACAAATATATCACCATTGTGAAATCAAGCTCTTAAACCAACTATATCTCGTTCGAACTATCTTTAAAATAGCAGCATCATTATTTTGACTGTCAGAAAATTATGGTTCCTGGATATCTAAAATATAACTGCAACTATTAAAGTGGGCTTCAACAAATGTTTGCCTTTGTGAATACAATAAGACTGGCAAAGTACCTTAAAGTTACTGTCGTCTCAATGGGGCTGTAAGTTTCATCTACATAAGCAATTGCTCTTGGTATTTCTGGATTAGGGATGTAAAGTTGATTGGAGAAGTCTGTAACATGTCTGTTAATATATTCTTGTCTACCGATAGCCTCAAATCCTATATTTTGTGGTACAAAATTTTCAGAAAGACTTTGTCGCACTGTTGAAAAAGCCATAATTGCATATTGCCTACTTTTGTATTTAAACAAAACACACAAAAACTCGTCCGATAATCCATGTCGAAGCTTACATAAATGGGATAGTAAGTTCTTATCGCTTATTGACTTAAAAAAATACATAACATTGGAAGTGCATCATTTTTACATAGGTAACGATTAGGTAAGTTACAAAATAAGGAATAAAGAAAACGTGATGTGTGTAATTTTTTAGTGAATATTTTAAGATATAGCAAGCTAGCTCAAAACCTTATGCGATGCGTACTTTAAAAAAATAACTTTAAAATCTACCTACAAGATAACTTCTTTTATTTTTTTTTATGTCATACTGGTTCATAATTGTGTTTTATTTCTTAATCATACATAATAGAGCAAGTACTTTAAGCTCTTATTATCTTTGATGCCACGCGGGAATTAAGACAACATTGTCTCTCTTTAAAAAAAAGACGCGACTTTTTAGCCACTGAATAAACTTAGATATAACTTACCTTTCTGTTAGATTTCCAGTAGGCACAGGACGACAAAATGTATATAAATCATTAAAATGTTCTTTACTTAAACCAGAAACACTTCTGAATTCTTCTTCGTTAAGGTTTTTATCACAGCATCGCCATCTGTTAGCGGTTTCTGGCGGCAACTGAACGAATTTCTTGTAAAAAAATTACCAGTTTTGGCCCCGGAACTAAATATGCTTGATTAATAAATTGCAGGGCAGGAAGCAGAAAAGGCAAAAGTAGACCATTTTCATCTAAATGATGAGTGCAGCTTCTAGTTCCGGTAGGAATGAAGATATCCTGACGAATAAAATATCTACTCTACATGTTAAAGACAATCTATGAATATTATTTATTGAATTACAAACAAGACAGGTCCGCCTCGAAGTTTGATTTAAAACATTAAGTCTCATACTGGCAGGGTTATTTTCAATGTTCTGAATTTCACGCAAAATTGAACGATTGCAGTTTAAACAAAGTCTTGTATTAGGATTAACATGCTCTGCAGGTAAACTCTCTATATTTGCTTTTCGACCAATCGCTATTTCTTGTTTTAGTTCATTTTCTGCGCCATATAATAACGGCATTTGCTGTCTATTAAAATGTCTATCACAGGTATAACATGCCACATCATTTAACCGAAATGCCATTTTTAATAGTATTAATTTTCGTTTTAATAAACCTAAAATTATTAAACTCTTATTTTATACTTTTAATTGTCAAACAAAGTAAAGAAATTCGGCTATGTTTAGTCGCCATGGATATAGAGACCAAAAAATAGCTTACTTGGCGCTTCGACAAAAATAAGCCGCGATGAGTTTGCGCTGCATAAATTCAACCTTAGTTTTACACCCCATAGGGTGTGTAAAAAGTGTGGAAAAAGTAAAATATAATAATATGCATCTCCAATATTGTATATCAAATATATTATAATATGCACCGTTTGTCCCCATAAAGACAATGAAATGGCCCTCTTGCGGGAGATTTTAAAATTAAAATCTGTGGTTACCAAAATATTACTTACTAGTAATTAGTTTGAGAATATTTTCTCTCGAATGGTACCTATAGGAGAAGTTTTATCTCAAGTAGAAGTATACCTAGTTCGAAAGTTAAATATTCCAACGCAATGACAACCGACATAAAATGAACACCCGGTATAACATTTTCGACCTAAAAATATAGCAGGAATTGTTTAGTTTGCTTTTGGTCATAGCATATCAAAAACTAAACAAAATCTAGCCATACTATGTTGGGGTTTGGAACCTTCGGCAACATGCACTAAAACTGAGTTTTATCCACAGTACCGAAACAGAATTATTACACTCGACGCGCGTTTCGCTAACCATATCCTCAGGAACTGGCACAAAATGTCCTACTAGTGTCATCCACACCCTCAGCTGGACACAGGAAATTGCAGGGCTCACAATAACGTGGGGATTGGTCACTCTCGAGTGATTGGCACCAATACGGCCGCGCCACTTGCCTCAGCTGCACCTGAAGACTTAGAACTTGAAAACTGGTCATAGGATTGAGTTGTGTCCATGAGAACTTTTAATCAGGACATCGAGAACTGCATCATATCAAATTTTCAGAAAATTACGCCGAGTCATTTTTGATAAGAAATGTGCGAGGTCCTTTGGGACACACTGTGTAGAATATTGTTTACGTTACCAAACTAACTAAAACTAACCAAGCGCCATTAAATTTCAATTAGAAATGTTTAAAACATTATTCCTCATTACCCCATTTAACCCTTCATAATAGTTTTCGAATATTATTATTTTCCTAGTCCATTCTATTAATTCTTATTATTAGGTATATGTAATATCTAATTTTTCCCCTTGGAGGGTGACTCGGACTGTTACTTTAGCCACTTTAGGTGTCGACTGTCGACCATGGTGCCTTGGGTTGCCGCAATTGTAACATTTTGGTCGGTTGTCGCTTATTCGCTGACTATAGCTGCCTCCTGGTGCTCTGTATTTAAAGATCCTTTACAGGCGTAGCCGACTATATCAAAATCGGCCTCTCCTATTGATCGATCCGGATGACCCTTGATTTTCTACTCTGTAAATCAAAATATATAAAATACGACCTTTATTGCGGCATCCTTCGAAATATTGCCTTCAAAAGAAATAAAACATTTCTATACATTTTGGATCAAAAACGCGAAACAGTACTGTGTTCGTAATGTTGTTAGTACGCTAGTTAGTCTATCTATGAATTTTTGTCTAGATATCTTGAGAATGAAGTCGAATTATTGTTTCTCTGAGGAATGTGCGCCTGAAATCGTTTGAAAACCACTTAGATATAAGTTTTTTTAACACTTTTAATATTAAGTACTAGGAAGTGTGTCTGTACACTGTTGCCATACTTAGGGTTTGAGAGCATCGGACGTAAATAGCTACAATCAAACCGCTTATATACGATATCTGTACAAAACAAGGGCGCCCTCTAAACGGCCAACATGCGAGATAAATCTGTATATAATAACACATTTTAGCTACTTTTCAAGCTCATTTAATTTTTTGTTCCCTTCATCCCACTACC
>JAEQML010061727.1:0-25363 GCA_016904865.1 Pissodes strobi
AATAGTCAGCTGTATAAATTCACCAACACACCCCATTGCTAAATATCTACTCAACATTCTTAATCCACTTGCTAACAACACTAACTCATATATAAGAAACTCACAAAATTTTTTAGAGAAACTATCACAAATTAATTTAAATTCTAACGATACTCTGGTAAGTTTTGATGTTGTTAATCTATTTACCAACGTTCCTGTTGATAAAAATATTGTAAGAAATAAATTAGCAAATGATACTAACCTTGGTGAACGTACAAAACTTAATATTGACACAATACTCGAATTACTTACTTTTTGCGTAAAAACTACTTATTTTCAATACAATACCAATTACTATCAACAAAACAATGGTATGGCTATGGGTTCGCCTTTATCACCTTTATTAAGTAATATTTTTATGGAAAATTTTTAATTAAATTTTGTTGAAAATTTGAAAATTATCAATATAATTTAATTTGGTGGCGTTATATAGATGACATTTTTTCAATTTATCCATATAACGAACATTTTCTTAACGATTTTCTAAATCATATTAACACCAAAGAACCCACAATCAAATTCACTATAGAAAGAGAAATTAATGAATAACTTTCATTTCTTGACATTCTTATAAAAAAAGACTTGAATAGTTTCGAAACAAAAATATACAGAAAACCTACACATACAAACAGATATTTAAATTTTAATTCAAATCACCCAATTATGGTTAAAAAGGGGGTCGTAAAAAGTCTATATGATCGAATGAAAATAATTTGTAATAATCAAAATTTCAACACAGAAAAAGAATTTTTGAGCAATGTTTTGATTAATAATAACTATCCTATTGATTTCATTCAAAAATGCTTTATAGAATTTGAACAACCAAATATCAGACAAAATCAAAGTAGACCTATTACGAACCTCTTTATTCCTTATATTCCTGGTTTATCAGACAAAATAAAACGAATAGGTAATAAATTTAACATTCGTACCATTTTCAAAACAGAAAACACCCTTAGATCTAAACTAACAAAAACAAAACCACTTAATGAAAATGAAACTACTAAAAATGTTATCTATAAAATACCATGTGAATGTAATAAATTTTATATAGGTGAGACCTGTAGACCATTATCAAAACATATAAAAGAACACCAAACTTATATTAGAAATGCACAATTCCACAAATCATATATTTGTCAACATGCATTTGATAACAATCACAGAATACAATGGAACGCTTCAAGTATTTTAGCAAAGGAACCTTCATCTAAAAAACGTAAAATTAAAGAAATTATTAAATAAAGATGAATGTGTTGCTTCAACTTCTGTTAGTTTTAATAGCACTTGGTTACCTTTGCTAAAACCTGAAGTTGATAAGGGACACTTAAAAATTAACTTATCCTTTCAACAAAAATCATTAAATTCTTCCTAAGCGAATAACACCAAATTATAGATATATAAAACTTCAAAAACAAATTAATTTGCCAAATAACACCTAAATATTACACTAAAGACTAGTTACCAGTAATTAAATATGGCATTATAATTGTCATCTTGTCAAAGTCAGTTTAAAGATTGACAATCTGCAAGAGCTTTTTACTGTTTTCTTGTATTTGCTAACCATTTTCATTTTTAGTTTCTTTGTCTTGATAACGATAGCAGACTTGCCTATCGAAACGTAGACGTAGGTAATTCATTAGGGTCACTAAACTAGCACTTGTGCAGTTTACATCCTGGAGCCAGAGCCGAAGAGGCTCTATACCAATTCAAACTAAGCGTAATGATTTGTGGAGCCAAAGGCAATCAATTTCAAGGTAAAAATTAATCCTCCACAACAATATAGAACATATTTACATATTTGCTTTAATTGCATAATTATTTGGCGTGATGTAGTGTATTAGACGCTTTTGCAGAATTTTAACGGAATTAATGATTTATTTTCCAAAACATCACGTTCTTGATGAATTGCATAAAAACGTTTTCAGGCTGAACATATAATGTCGTGTTTAGCGGTTTATCATAACTTTGTTAGAAGGCATATTGTTCATTCCAGCGCGTTGAAGCGAAGTAGTATTTATATATCATATGGAACAATTAGTTAAACATATAATTAGAATTTTACAACTTCACATCAAAATTCTTTAAAGTGTTGCTTGGCAGAACTCGAGTGGACTTCCCTGATATGCCCGTATATTACATTCTTCGACAATGTGCCCAATTGTCTGGAACTCGGCTCCACAGTCGCATGATGGGGAGGGAAATTTTCTCATTGATACAGGAAACCAAGCAACTCCAGTCTGAATCCTGTTTAGAGTGGTTATTCTGGCGGAGAAGCAGCCGCACATCAGGTGGGACATGTCTGGAGTAGTCATCATTCACGTTCATCAACAAGGCGAAATTTTCTTTTTCTAGAAACTGCGCCGAATGGGTGAATGATGTGTGTTTATTCTGGAAAATTTTGGATTAGGACATGGGATTTACGTAGCGGCGGGTGAGGGGTATTGCTCAGGACCGGGAGCCAGTGAGTTTGTGACATTTTAATCACACCAGAGATTTGACACATTATGTGCTCACTTTTGTGTAGGTGCGCGCTATTCAGCCAAACTGGTGCACGGTACTTCGCCACAGAGACGGACAGAACCAATTGCGAGTATCGTAAAGTGGTTGCCGCACCCCAACTTCTCCCTACAGCTTTCGTATGGCATTATTTCTTGTTATGTATAAAGTTGCCAGCTACATTCGCGAGGTGCTGATTGACTGCGAGCATCCTGTCCAAGATTTCTCCTAAATATTTTGGATGTCTTTTGTGTCGTAAAAGTTTGTTCTTGAACGTTCAGTTGTATATTTGCCATTTTGTTTGTTAAATGGAAACACGACGTTTCCAACTACGATATGTTTGATTGGAGCCTGCGTTTTCTAAAGTAATCACTTAGAATATACAAGTTGCTGGTTAGTGTACCATCTCTCCTCTCCAAGCTCCTGCTGCGTGTGGCCAGCCCCAGATCATCCTCGTGTCTAAATTTTCTTGACTTAGTTTCCGGTATGTCCAGTTATACAAATGCAATAGCGATGGTGCCAGAACCGAGCCCTGCGGAAGGCCATTCATTAGCGATCGTAGTCTGCTAATCTTTTCATCCATAATTACTTTGAGGTTCTATTGTTTAGCATGTTCATTATCAGACGGATAGTTTGTAGGAATAAGATGACTCTTATCATTCACGTATCACAGCTACAAGGATCGCAGATCTCTCTGGAAGAGGTTGAAGCTCTGGGAACCTGTCTATAGATGAACAATGACCTTCTTCGAATCGTTTCTGAAATTTACGACACTTTGAGTAACCATGACTCCAAATGGAACATTTTATACAAAAAAATAGATGACATGCACAGCCTCCATACCAGATCCTCTGATAATAGACAAGAAACTTTATTCCATTCGATCAAAAAAATGAAGCAAGATATATTCAATATGTCATCTACTTTTATGGACAATCATAATGAATCTGTTAAAGTTCAGATTCACGACTTATCAAAGGAAGAGTTATTAAAGGAAATGAGAGATATGCGAAAATAAAAAATTTTTAACGCTAAAATTTAAAAATACCCGCAATTTTCATTGAATTTTTATAAAAGAATTGAAAAATTGGTAGCGACAAATTTAACAATTTATAGAAAATTTCATTGGATAGTAAAAATTTTTTAACGCTAAAATTTAAAAATACCCGCAATTTTCATTGAATTTTTATGTAATGTAAATCAAATAGCACTCACGATAGAAAAGTTGGCTGCCAAAGATAAGCCAATTATTAGGAGTAACCCACCAACAGTAGATAAAAAATCGATTTTGACTCATACCGACCATACAGATAACCATGACACAGTGGTTATTACTTCTCCTTAAGGCATTACTTCTCCTAAAGTTATTGCTCCCACATCTCACATATCCCCCATAACAGAAGACTGGCATTCTGCGGCAGTGTCCAAGATCCCACCTCCTTATACAGCAAACTAGCTTGCACAGTATGCCAAAGAAAAACTTGGACTACTGACTTTATCCGATTCTTTCCAATGCTGAAGAATATGGACTGTTCACACTCCGATTTCAAGGTTGGCGTGCAGAAAAAAAAGCCACCTGCAGCAAGTACTTCGACCACTGGCTATCAACATTTTGTATTAAGCACTTTGGACGGCCGAAGCCTACCATCACGCTCTGACGCAAGATCTGTACATATACCTGGCGGGGTGAGGTCTGTTGGAGTTGGCTCTGACAGGGAGACTTTGGCTGCCTGTAAGTTTCTTGCGCTGGAGAATTTGGAGGTTGTTGTGGCGAAAAGTGCGAAGAGGGATGACTCTACCTATAGTGCGGCTGTCGCGAGGTTTGAATGCGGCTAATTGTCTAGACTTAGGGACCCCTCCATATTAAAGGCTCTTCTGCTATTCCTTGCCTATCTCCATGACCGATCCTCCAGTGTGTGTTTTGAAGGGCACACCAACACTAGCATCAAATTAGCTCTAGCTTCAGAGGAAATTCCTAGTGACGTGGACTCCTTGCGTAAGTTGTATTATCGCTTCCACGACGCCTACGGTATTGGTTCGGCTGAGGATGCCTCTCTCTCTCTGCCTTCAGGTCTCTCTTTTTATCGGAGAGACTTCAACACCTTCAGAAGGTTAGGGAAAGTCATAGCAATTATTTTCCTACTGGCTCTCCGATTACAGAAAGGAATTTTTAGGTAGATTGACGTGAGCAGAGGATCAAGCACCCTCTGAAAAATTGGATGATGGCAAGCTTAGTGTTTTTCTTATTAATATTCAGTCCTTAAGACACAAAACAGATGAATTATTTATTTTATTAGAAGAGCTTAATTATCCAGAAGTCATTGCCATAACTGAACATTGGTTAAATATTAATGAGCCTGTGTTTGTCAAAAATTATATTACACGACGGATCTGAGCGTTTTTTCAAAAAATAACTGAGCTGCCAGTATATGCCTCTGTTTCGTTTTCGGTGCGCCATCCTGTATAGAAGCCTTTCGAGGGGTTTGTAAATTATGCTGAGTAAGGTTAGCGATCGGTATCTCTCAACACGATCATTTGGCTTACTGGGTCTTAGAAAAGATATGACTTTTGCCTTACTGAAATCGGAAGGCCACCCACCACTCTTCAAGCCTTCCGACTTGACTGTTTGAAGTTTGTTTTCTCAACAGTCTTTGCTCACCTTGACCTTCGTGCATCATCAAGGCTATGCAGTAGTTCGTCAGCAATCTCTGGGTCGCCACTGTCGAGAAATTCCTGGTAGAGTGCGTCACTTATCCCGATCAGCCAGAATTATATTCCCTTTAGATATGTACTTATTATATTATGCAATTATCGAGGTCCATCGAAAAATTCACCCAGTCTGCCATCTTAAAATTCCATCGGCGGGGGTAGGGAGTCGATCTTGCAAGAGGGAGCTGGATGCTATTTTCGACAAATATAGGCCTGTGTTGACTGTGAGGGAAAGCAGTGATCACTTGTCTTGTAGTTAGCAGAGGAATGTTTCTGTTGTTTCGGGTGATGTAGCTTAAGTCAAGGTTGTAGTCTCTACCCCAAGCCGCTAATCGAAACGTTCCTTTATCCTTCGCATCTAGAAGCAGATGCATGTTATTTATCTCAGACCATTCTCCAGAGCAATATCGGAAGCGTTAGTTAAGCTATGTTTCCATAGTCCATTGTGGCTATTGAAGCCACCTATATCCGGATGGCACAGCTAGTACCGGACATATTGTGGCCAGAATCCTTGCTGGAGGCTTGTATACATTCATTATCGTTAGGCCCTCTATTCGACTAGTTAGGGTTTTATGTCCTTTCCTGTATTCTGCGAGGCTGTCTGTGGAATCCTGGATATTGCTTTTAACGTAGGTTGTAAGGACATATGAGCAAAGTAGTACTAAAATGAAAAAGAGCCACGAAATATCCATCGTTATGGGCGATTTTAACGCCAAGATTCGGGAAGGAAAACAAGAGAACATTATAGGAAACTATGGCTTGGGTGCGCGTAACGACAGAGGAGACAGACTTGCGACGTTCTGCTTAGAAAAACAACTAATAATCACCAACATATTCTACAAGTTACCAAAACGTCGCCTATATACATGGAGATCACCTGCCGACTCAACTGAAAAAATTGTTAGGAATCAAATTGACTTCATTTGTATAAAAATGTGATATAGAAATTTGCAAAAATATTTCCTGGTGCAGATGTACCAACGGACCATAATCTCCTAGTAGGAAAATTAAGCCCAACAGAACAACCACACTAAATGGAGACAAACTCACAGATGAAAACACGAGAGTACACATAACAAGTATTTTAGAAGAAAAAATGAAATCCGTCGAAGGGGTGCAATCTAGTGTGGAACAGATCTAGAGACATACTGAATGAAACACAGGATAGTAAACTGAGAGAAAACAGAAGAAGGAGGAAACAAGGCTGGATGACTGATGACATTCTAGACCTTATGGATCAAAGACGCAAGTATAGGAATAAAGAAGAGACTGAATACAAGAGGATACACTAAGAAATAAGACGCAAAATAAGACAGGCAAAGGCAGAGCGGCATACTAGGGAATGTAAGGAGATTGAAAACTACGAGGCAAAACATGGCTTGTTTAATCTACATAAAAAACTAAAGCAGGTTAGCGGAAATAATCGACTAGGTCCAACCCACTCTCTGGAAGACCAAAATGGAAATAAAATAAGAGATATAGGTCAACAACCTGATAGATGGAAAGAATATATAACAGAACTTTTTGATGATGAGAGATCTGGATGTGGTATGATTGATGCTACATCAGGACCACCAATTACTAGAAGCGAGGTAGAACGAGCAATAAAACTCGCCAAAAATGGGAAAGCAACAGGGCCTGATCAAGTTAGCACTGAAATTTTAAAACGATTAGGCCATAAAGGAATAACAGGCCTCACAAAACGTTTTAGCTGCATCTACGAGACCGGAATAATACCGACGGATTGACTGAAATCAACATTCGTCATGATCTCAAAAAAGAACAGAGCGACCAAATTATGTAATGATCATCGAACAATAAGCCTAATGAGCCATGTTTTGAAGATATTTTTGAGAGTGATACATGGCAGGATAAATAATAAGCTTGAGGAAAGATTTGGAAGCAGTCAGTTCGGTTTTCGAAACGGCCTAGGAACCAGAGAGGCGTTACTTGGTGTTCATGTACTAATTCAAGGATGTCGTGATGTTAACCATGATGTATTATTCCTTTGTTCGATCGACGTTGGAAAAGCTTTCGACAAAGTGCGCCATGACAAAATGTTACAAGTTTTAAAAACGACAGGGATAAATGGCAAATATATTCGAATAATTGCCAATTTGGACTGACACCAGACGGCTGCAGTACGAGAGCAACATCAGCTATCGGATGAAATTAACATCAAGCGAGGAGTACGACAAGGCTGAAGGGATCAATATCAACGGGGTCAACGTAAATAATATCAGTAAACTAGTTATCACTAATTAAGAAGAATATTTATAATACCTAATGAATAAGATAACCAACACTTGTAAGTACACAATTTGGCTTAAGTCTCAATGCCAATAAAACAAAATATATGATTATTAGTAAAGAACCTAATTTTAGGGATAACCCCATCACGGTCAACAGCACAAAGCTGGAGAGAGTTCATAAATTGGTTTATCTCGGTAGCAACATCAACGATCAGTGGGACCCAACTGTGGAGATCAAAACACGGATAGAGAAATCCCGAGCCCTCTTTATGAAAATGAAAAAAGTGCAGTGAGGCAGTGGTATGGAAAATCTACGGTTCAACTTTTCCGAGCAGCTGCCAATAAAACAATAATTGTCAGCATGGTAGCCAACATGATAACCAACGATCGGTCATGGTACCAGAAGAGGAAGAAGTACTAAGATGCAGTACCTATGTTTTATGAAATATCGTCTTATCTAAACGCTCGCAACGTTTCCGAACGTCTCTGCTAATATAACTTTAACACCGCTTTGCATTTTACTGCATTATATGAATTTATATCCGTCTTGCTGAACTCTACTGTTTTTAATTTCGCTAAATATCAAAGTTTCATCTAAAAATCCAGGCTAAAAAAGTTATTTCCTTTTGCTATTTCAAGAATCCGGCAGCTCCATTAAAAAGTTTATATAATCTCCTTTCAATTTAAAACCAATTATCTATTGATTAAGCTCATAGAGCTGAACAGGGGAAATTGGAAAGCCATCTTTATTATATTTATTGGTTTGGTATTTACTATTATGATTTTAGCTAATTGGGTTCAATTGACAAGTTTATACAAGGTGTCGCATTGTCAAACTTTCATGAGATTTCTCAGATTAACGAAAATCTGATATAGGTATTGTTACATTTTTCCCGTGGGTTCTTAACAGAATTACAACTCTGCTATTTTCAGCTAATACTCTCTTTATTCACTACCACTGTATACAATTTAACACTCTAAACTACTCTTATAACTTTACAACTAATATCTATTCAACACTGAATGATTAACTGAACTCTCCAACATTCTCCTTAGGTCTGCTTATATATAATCTCAAATCTATCACGAATATTCGGGAAGTATTCCGAGGCCACTCTATATGATCTCGACGAGGCCATCGAGATGATTCCAGCGATCCTGAATCTTCGCGACCGGCCGGGCGATGAGTCATACAGACAAAGAAGCGAGCGGCACTGGCGGCTAGTTCTATAGGGTAGCACAAAAACGTTCGGACGGTTGTTAGTCGTGACAGTATTATATGCTATTTTTATAGAAACTAAACGTTGTAATGACAGAGCTCAAAACCATTCGTTCGTTTGGAAACTATGATCGTAAATTAAGAAAGTGGCCGTTTTTGAAGATTTCAAAGATCAAAAAATGTTCAATTTACCCTTGTTTTTCCCAAACGAAGTTTTATTTTTATTATGTTCAGTTTTTCCAAAAAAAATAGCTCATGATACGTACATTAGTTTTCGTCTAATCTTATTAGCAGTTGTAGAAATTCGCAGGTGCAAGACAACAAAAAAACAAATTCATTTCTTCTTTAAAAAGTTTCGACTTTTATTCAGCCCTTTTCAGGGCTATTTTTTGAAGATGAACTCCTGTATCATGAGAATAGATAAAGCTGTATCCAAATTGATATATCAGGCAGACATCAGTTTTATCTATTTTTGTGATCTGTTTTTTATTGTCCTGCACCTGCGATTCTCTACAACTTAAAATATATAAGGTCGCTAACTTACTATATTATCTTATTAGCAGTTCTGGAGATACCTCATAAAATTAATGAAAATGGGACATTCTCTACTATTCAGTAGTACAGTTTACGCACTGCCATTTATACAGCAAATCAGGAAAATTACGTTATTTACGTATTTTGTTGGATGCAAAACAAAAGTGCAACCGCTGTCAGCACCAGAGATGACTAAGTTGAAAACTTAGTTAAGTTCCCAAAAGCTTGTTATCCTCTTCTGTTCTTTAGGCAGGCGGGCAGAAATAATGGAATTTCATGGGCCGTTGGCGAGTGCAAAGAACGGCGCCTAACGAGACCCAAAAGACGCTTGCGCCACGTTTTGAGGTTTTTACCCTACGTTGTTGCCATATATTCGGAATTATACAGGGGTGAATTATGCGCGAGTTAAAAGCGTGGAGTTTACCACATAATCAAGATGTGTTGACATATTAAGGTTTGGTTTATGTACTTTACTAAATTTAAAATATGCGAAATAAAAGTAGGGTAGGGTGGGGATGGTTGACACACTTAACTTTCATCGGCAATAAAAAACACATATCATTATTTAACCTTTTGTGTTCATTATTAATGGAAGTCTTAACAGTTAAATAATACATATTTGTATAAAAAAATTTGATAAATTATCGTGTTTTTTATATCACCGAAAAAAATACTGGTATATGTCTCGATCCTCCCAAAGTTACAGAGAGGATCGATACAATAGTATAGGGTGGATTGATACAGATCAAAGTAGAGCAATTTTACCGGAATGCCAACTTTATTTATTGAATGCAACAGCAAAAAATTGTAGGTAACGTTCTTGAAAAAAACCTTCGCGTGCAGGAAATAATCATTTTCTGAATTAAAATGCATGCGGAAAAGTGGTGTTTCACGCACGCTTGTAGAAAAACTCTGATGCCTCTTTGGCTATGTGCCTCGGCAACACGATGACAAAAATAAAATTAAGATACTAAAAGAAACAAATTTGTGAGAAAATGGTAAAATTTACAAGATTGATTTTGACATTTTCCTATTCATTGCGATAACAAATAAATCACCTGCGTATCTTGCTTCTCTCTCTATAGCAGACCTTAATAGAACCCAGCCCATATAGTGAAGAAAATTACCCGTCTAACAGATACCTATGTCTTTATTTTAATTATTATTAGTTATTATTATTAACGAAAATATGCGCATTCAAAAGTGTCATATACTTTATCTATTCCGTAATTTACTCGCTTATTACTTAAATTACGCATGGCTAGCACATATTGTTCTACTCAATTCTACTGTTATATTCCCTGTCCTTGCTGAAAGGCATGGGGTTTACTTTATAGCCAGTATGAGCAATCTAATTTAAATATACCTTTATTTTAATATAATAAATAAAATACGTCATGGAGATAAGGCTGCTTCAAACGGAAGTAACCAGCCGGCCCTTTCTGAATAAAACAATGAATACTAAATTGCTGTTTCTGCCTCTTCAAGATTAATTTTAAGAATTCTAGTCAGAACCCAAAGAGAAAAGGATTTGGGTGATTAATATTCTTTGGTAAAGACGACGACAAGCATATGGTGAACAGATGGATGGACTATGGAGAAAGTACCTACTTAGAATTAGTACGTTTTCATAGAGCCTATATAGTTTGATTTGAAAACTCCTTTTGAGTTGAAAATTGCATGAAAATGGATATTGAGTTGGGCGAGCAAGCGATGAAGAAGATTATTGGACCATAGTAGTGTTGTATCCATTAAACTGTATTTACAGTTGGTTGAATCACGTCATAAAAATATCGACAAGGAAGAGACGTCTTTCAATAGTTCCACTGTTCCAGCTACTTCAAATCAAAGTTACACACCATGCATATATTTAACTATTATTATAGAAGTTATTTTGTGTCATTAATTTATTTTTTCTCGTTTTTTTGATTCAAATAAATTATCTTAAATTATGAAAAATAAACCCATTTGTGTGGGTGATTATTTCTTACCTTAATACCTCAGTTTTACCTAGGATACCTAAACATTCTTTATTTGTAGCATTATTAAATATTGATTAAGGGTTTTAGGGTAGCTTTAGGTACGCGTCGTAACAATTAAAAAGTGTTTAGGCTTTGGTTTAAGTTCAATCCCTTAGTTGAGAACATTGACTTTTAGATAATAGTGTTGAGTGAATTGAAAATATGGTGTTAACCTGTGGTGTTCCCAAATGTAGAGGGAATTATAAACACGAACCCAAAATGGAATTTTTTTCGTTTCCATATAAAGGTGAATTGAGGTAGCAGTGGACAAATTCAATTAAGAGGCGAGCATCATTTGTTCCAACCAAGAATACTCGGCTAGGATATTAATTAATTGTGTGATTTTTCTATTTTTTACGTAAAAAAGATATGCTTTACAAGTAGTACAAGATTTATAGCGTTTGAGGTAAAAAAAATAACTCATAACATCTGACGACTGATTTGGGTTCCTAAGACAGTGCCTTTTAACCGGAAACAAAGTCCCCAAAAATCCTTGCGTTGGAAAATATGCAGGCAATGGAAATATTACAATTTTAATGTAAACTACTAGAAAGTAAAATAAGCATTCACGGCCCCAAGGGGTCAACTGATTACGGTTTAAACGTATTTTTTTAAAGAAAAAATATTTTTTCAACCAGAAATTGACAATTTTTTCCAATCAGGAAAAAAAAAACACCGAAAATGGCTAAAAAAGGAGCAATATGGGCTAATCTGGCCCGTTTTCAGGCTGACGCGCATCTTGTAAGTATGTGCGTGTGTTGTGAGTGTGAGTGTGGGGAGGTGGCTGGTGTTACCCTAGAGGTCATCTGGGTCGTCGGGGTCTTCTTTATTATGAGGCAAATCTGCATTAGAACACTCTAAACTGCAGTTATGCCACCAATCCCGGCACACCATCCCCGCGGACCGGCATCCACAGGCATTTCCACATCCGGAATAGCGCGCACTCCTAATTAGATTCAGGAAACTCGGCGGGGCAGCAGGCAGACCGGAGTAGTGTGGCACTAGTCGCTCTGGGTTTTCTAGTTTTCTGCAGCCATTCTTCGTTGCGTCCAGCTTTGTTCCTGTTCCAGACCACTCTTGAACCTAAAAATTAACAACCTAATTAATATCTGACTAATGCAGAATGCTTTATCTTTGTATTTTTCTTCAACTTACCTGCATGTGCACGCGCAATGAATGTTGTCTAGTAGTTGCACGTTTTCAGCTGCAAATCAGCATTTAGCTTTTTCGTGGCGGGTAACTTGTTGTAAAAACAGTAGCGAAGGTTATCTAGGGTTGTATATTTCACTCCTCTGTACAGAGCAAGAAGCGTTTTCTCGCGACCGACAGGAGACAATCCTATCTACATCTGTTGCGGACTGATTAAAAATTCCAACTTCTTCTTCAAAGCTGTTCGTTGCCCTGGAGAATTTTCAATGTAGCGGCTTTTCCTTTTCCAAAAACAGCTGAAGCTCTATCGTCGTATCGCAGGCGTGAGCAAAGAGAATGGCTGACTTCACATTGGCAAGGCGCTCCTATACCAATTCGATGTTGTGCACCTAGCACAACATCGAATTGGTATAGCTCTTCCACAGATCCCTTGGGGAAAAAACCAGAACTTCAGGATATTATTGTTCGCTAACTACAGAACTGTCTGCACGGTCAAGGCATCTGAACTCCCGCGGTTTTGTAGCAACCTTATGCCTCTCTGCTCGAGTGCACGCTTCAGAAAGTGGTTCAAGTTTGCTTTCTTCTGACCGTTTCTCAGGAGGTTATCTTGTGCTGTAGAGACAACGATGTCGGCTCGCACAGTCAGAGTAGGGGAGCTTTTCCCCGTAGTTCTTCGCTACGCTCTGATGACTTGGGTGACAAGAATGGCTTGGAACTGGAAGAAAGCTGGACCCAACGAATTATGGCTAGAGAAAACTATACAACCCAGCGCAGCTCCGACCTGCCTGCTGCCCCGACAGGTCTCCTGAATTAGGAGTGCATGCAAATCCGTATGTGGAAATGCGTGTCAATGCCAGTCCGCGAAGAAGGTGTGCCGAGAATGGTGTAATCACTGCACTGAAGAATGTACTAATGCAGAATTGCCTCATAATGAAGGAGACACCGACGACCCATATGGCGTCTAGAGTAATTTCATTTTGTTTTTTATTTATTTCATAATTATTTGTGAAAGTGTCAGATCATAGTATTTTCTAGCCATATTTACAGACTGATTTAACTGTACATAGTAAAGCTTTTATACTACTGTTTCAGTAAAATATATGTCCACGTATGATATATTTTAAGTATTAAGTATTAAAGTATTAATATTATATAAAAATTATAATAATTACAACTCTGATATCCCATTTTCATCTCCTTTAAAACCTCACGCGGCCTCTCGCGCAAAACCCACATCCACACACCCATACTCACACCCACAACACACGCACATACTCACAAGATGCGCGTCAGCTTGAAAACGGGTCAGATAAGCCCATTTTACCCCTTCCCATTTCCGGTGATTTTTTTTCCTGATTGCAAAAAAATGTAATTTCCTTGTTGAAAACATATTTTTGCTTCAAAAAAATACGTTTGAACTATGCTCAGTTGACCTCTTGGGGCCGTGAACGCTAATTTCACTTTCTAGTATAGTTTACATTAAAATCGTAATATTTCCATTGCCTCCTGTATATTTTCCACTGCGGGGATTTTTGGGGAATTAATTTCCGGTGATGAGGCACTGTCTTAAGAAACGAAATCAGTCGTCAGATGTTATGAATTACTTTTTCTGGGATTTGGGCCTGTTTTTCGGCATAATTCCTGTGCTATAAGCCCATTTTGCCCTGTTTTTAGCCATTTCCGGTAATTTTTTGTCCTGATTGGAAAAAATTGTCATTTCCGGGTTGAAAAAATATTTCTTGTTCAAAAAAATATATTTGAACCATGATCAGATGCTCTCTTGGGACCGTGAACCCTAATTTCACTTTACAGTAATTTACACTAAAATTGTAATATTTCCATTGCCTCCTGTATATTTTCCAATGCGGGGATTTTTGGGGACAATTTCCCCAAAATACAACAACATACCGAACAGCGTTCTGTAGAATTTAAACATTGTAAGTAAAACTTTAACATCTTTGGGAGCACACTCTATTTTTTTTATTTACAATAATTACCACAAGTGTCAAAAATTTCATCACTCAGCAGTACAAGGTCTACGAGTTAATTTTTTTTTTAATGTCGAGTCAAGTAAGCGTTTTTTTTCTCTCTCTGTTTGTTATTGGTATCAAAAAAGTATATGCTGCACAAAGTAGGCAAAAAGCTAAAGAAACCTAGTGGTGCTAGTCTTTCTCTATTGCACAGGCTCAGTCTGAAAAGAATAGGTAACATTTTCAAAACAGAAATAATTCTGTCAAATAAAAAAACTCCTCAAAATTTGTTCACATTACATTGTCTTATTTAAACAAACTTCGAAAAATATCTAAGTAACTATATATTCTTGTTTTAGTTTATATACACTTCGAGATATATTTTAAACAAACCACAGTATTTTTATAAATTAATAGCCATAGTCCGAATTTTTACATCATAGCATACTATAACTGTTAAACTACTTATTAAAATTATTATTATGATCCTTTCTGTGATGGGTATGGCTCCCAAACGATTTTTTGTTGTAATTTTGGTAAAAATAACATGTAAGTAACTATTAAAAATAATTTAGGTATGTATTTTTCTGAAGTCAAAATGTAACAAAAGTAGTTTATATATGTATCAATGTTTTCCATTGTCAGAGCTTGCTCCCTAAGCGCGACGCCAGCCTAGATTTAGATATCAGGCCTTCTTTTTAGAAGGTGTTGGTAAGACTTATGATGATAGTTTACAAATGCACAGTTGAAAGATGGAAGGTGGAAGACGCAACGATACACATCATCATCATCACACAGCATGTAGTGTCCACTGCTGAACATAGGCCTCCCTCAATCGTTTCCAATGTTCCCGATCTTGTGCTGATTGAATCCAGTTTGTTGCAATTCTGTCGATATCATCAGTCCATCGTGTTGGAGGTCTGCCCCTACTCTAAATGCCTGCAACCTAAGACGCCACTCTATAATGCGTTTAGTCCATCTAGCGTGTTCCTTTCTCGCCACATGTCTGGCCCAGTTCCAATTTATATGTGCTATTCTCTCTACAGCATCCTTGATCCCTGTTCTAGTTCTAATAATTACATTTGGAACTTTATCTCTTAGTGTTATTCCCAACATCGACCTCTCCATGGCTCGCTAAGCCACTCTAATTTTTTCACAACTCTTTTTAGTGAGTGTTAAAGTTTCTGCACCATACACGAGCACAGGGAGCACGCACTGTTCATAAACCTTTCTTTTCAGGCATATCGGTATATTGCTTTTAAATACTTCCTTTCTCAGCTTGCCGAATGCCACCCATGCTAGAGTTATGCGTCTTTGAATTTCGCAGGATTGGTTATCTCGGTTTATTCTCAGTTCATGGCCTAAATATTTATAAGATGTTACATACTCGATTTTAGATTCGTTTGCTACTTGGAACCAAGTTTGTCATATATTGAGTTTTTGTACGGTTAATTTTTAGACCTACCTCATCTGACGCTGCATTTAGTGTCCTTAGTAACTCTTTGGCTTCTTTAAGGTTGTCCGAAATCAACACGATATCGTCAGCAAAGCGTAAGTGGTTTAGTCGTTCACCATCTATATTGATTCCCATGTTCTCCCAACCTATTTTCTTAAACATGTATTCCAGCAGCATTGTGAATAGTTTTGGTGATATGTTATCATCTTGTCGTACTCCACGTTCCATTCTAAATGTAGGTGTTATTTTGAAATGGACTTTAACACTTGCTGTTGCGCTATTATATATGTTCTTAATTAAAGCAGCATATCTGTGGTCGACTCTACAATCAGCTAGTGCAGCAAATATTTTGTTTTGGTCCACTGAATCGAACGCTTTCTCGTAGTCCACAAATATTAAAACCAATTGTTTGTTGTACTCCACTGTCTTTTCTATGAGCGTTTTCATAACTAGTAAGTGGTCGTTTGTACCATAATGTGTATAGTGTAAAAATTACTAATTCTATAGTTGATATATGACAATTTTTTTCCTGTGTTTTTACATGGTTAGAAAATATTTGTCATGTATGATTAGAAGTGGAATGATGATGCTAGTGACTCCGCAGAGAAGATTATTATTTCTTTTGTGAGTGAGGAAATATTGAAGAGGCAGAAGAGTAACCCAGTTGTGAGCGTCACTGCGTCACTCAAGATATGCCTGATGCTAAAGACTATCTTAGCACAACAGATCAAGAACAAAATGAGAGTGTTAACGAGGAGAATTTAATAATTTAAAATTGTAGACTCAAATTCAAATTTCTACACCTACAATTCTCTTTCAATATCTCACTTGAATATTCATTCTATTGGAAACAAAATAGATGAACTGTGTGTCTGCATAACTGAGCACTGGTGAAGGATGTATTTCGTGACAATACGCAGATGCCTCTAAATTTTGTAGATGTCAAGTATCTCACGATGGCTTTATGATAATGATCAAGAAATCGTTTTTTTTTTTTTGAAGAAAACAGTTGTGAATCCAAAAATAAGTGCCATAATTTGATCGAAAAACACGTTTTTGCATTTTCAATAATTTTCTCTAAGATTACTACACTAATAATTGTCTGCATTTACCGTAATCCTTCTTAAAACCTCATTGATTTTCTGGCAGATCTGGTACATCTATTACCGGTCTTACCAAGTAACGTCAACATAGTTTTATTGCAATCAATCACCAGGTACTATTAATTTGAGAATTCTGCTGGATTTTTTTAGTTTGATTTTGCACGTGGATTCCCTTACTCGAATAACTCAGTATTCTTCAACAATTATTGATTATTTTTGCCCATCGTTCAATTCAAACAATGTGGTATGTTCTCTCATAGCATGGGGTCTTTCAGATCGTGAAGCCATAATAGGCAGAGTTTTGCTAGGCCCACATAGGAAAAACCAAAGTATAAGCGTGGTAGGCTTTTTATTATTTAGATGCATGTGATGGGAATTGGAGTTATATAATCCGATTTTATCATCCACTTGAAGATGTTTACTTTCTTCTTCAAAATCGGGCTAACAAAGTATTTCTTATGCAAGGAATTAAGGGGAAAAAAGAAAAACCATGGATAACTAATGGTCGTAGCATGTTTTCGGCAAATATGAGATGTCTGTACACTATAAGGAAATTTAACCAGGATTATGTATTTCTAAATTATTTTCAGATATATCGAGGTTTATACTGGAAATTTAATAAGTTGGATAAAAACGGTACTAGGAGCACCGTTTGGGAAGCCCCGGGAAAGCCCCGGATATATTTCCAGATGAAGCTAACGATTATTTTTGCTATATTGCTGGAAACTTAACGAACGAAACTGACGGAGTTGTTAATCCCATGGACTACATGAGCAGTCTCGTTGTCAGACAGTTTTTTTCCGCCTCAACGATCCTTTGGAAGTTGCACGTACCATTGCGAGGATGGAATGTCAGTAATAGTATATTATGATATTAGGAGAAAAAATTAAACTTTATGTGCTGAGTGTGGAAAGTTCCATGAGAAGCGCATAAAGTATCTTATTCTCCGAATATCATATATTATTTTTTCTTCAAGCGTGCATCATTTTATTCGAGATAAAACAATAAAAGAAAACGAATTTTTTAATGAAGATAACAAGATTAAATTTTTAACTTATTTCACTGTATATTCCCTTTTTGGTATTGATATCATGAATACGTACTTGTTTGGCATCTATCAAAATAAATACTTATTTCAAATTCGGTGGCGCATCAGTTGAGACCGAATAAATCTGCAGAAAATGAGTTTAGAAGTGCCTGATGATCCTCCCAAGGTGGAAGAGGCAGCTAGAGCAGCTATTCAAAACTTGCTGCCGACGAAATCTGGTGCAGTATATGAAGCTGCCCTTGTCAATTTCAACAAATGGTGCACTGGAAAAAGAGTAATTCAATACTCTGAGACCGTTTTATTGGCATATTTTACCGAAATGGCACTGAAAATGAAGAGTTCTAGTTTGTGGGCTCATTATTCAATGATAAGGTCCGTGCACGCCATAATGTGAACATTGAAAATACAACAATTTGCGTGCATTTTTAAAAAACCAAGCAGAAGGTTATAAGCCATAGAAATCGAGAGTCTTGTCAAGGGAACGGTTCAGCAAATTTTTGTCTGACGCCCCAGACGCAAAGTATTTGACGATGAAAGTAATAAAATATCATTTTGTTTGTTTCACATTGTGTTAACCAACACTTAATTTTTTAGGTAGTTTTGATATTTGGAATATCTGGGACATGTCGTTTCTACGAACTAGTGAATATGGCAATGCTAATAAAAATTCCCAACACTAAAACTAATAAGAGTGGAACCTTCAACGTCCTGGGGGATGAATATTTAAGCAAATATACAAAGGACGTTAATTATTTGCGTCCTGCCGATTTTAGGGAACGACGTTTTTTTTTGAAATGTCAAAAAGGGAAATGTTATAAAACTGTTATGGGTATCCATAAAATTGGTAGTGTAGCAAAAGATATGGCATTGTATCTGAAGATTCTAAATTGGAAAGAATATACAGGGCATTGTTTAAGACGAACTTCCGCAACAATGCTTGTTGATATGCTGAAAAGGCATGGGGGTTGAAAATCTGATGCAGTTGCCGAAGGGTACATCGAAGATTCCGTGCAACGTGAAACCAAAATTGCTAAGAGAATTCTTCAACCTAGCTCTGCGGAAAATCTCGAACAACCTCCATTTAATGGACCCTCTATAAGCGGTACAAGCAATGGATTTTTAAAAGCAGTTCACCCTGGAAAATTTTTTATGAGTAGTACTGATATTGCAAGAAGCGGAGGATTCTTAAATGATGCAAATTTTCACAATTGTACCTTTACTTTAAATATTACCAATAAATAATACCAGTGTGAATACGAATAATCATTGTGTATTGTGTAAATGTTCGTTTATTAAAACTGAATTCCGCTCTAGATAAATAAAAATAAATTTTATATTTCGTGGCTAAATGAGCAATACTCAGAGCTCAAAGCCAATAAACAAAACGAAAAAAAAAATCATAGTACTATAATGTATTTATACGTTTTGGAGTATAAGTACTTATACTCCTATAGTCATATAAATGACACTTAATGTCATTGAGAAACGTCACATAAGTTATCACTTATATGACGTTTGAAGAAAAAGGTATTAATTTTTAGGCTGCTATTGAGGCTCTGTCAGAAGTCATAAATCATTATTGGATAACTGGTCGTTTACCGTTCAGTTTGAGGAGAGACTAGAGTGATCCCTCTGCACAAGGAAGGAGAGCTAAATAATCCTTGCAATTTTAGACATATCTCGCTGCTGCCTTAACTTTCAAAGATTCTCGAGAGACTGCTCAGGAGTCACATTTATACAAAATCCTTCAGCATAGTCAGTTTGGCTTTCAACACAATAAGGATACCAGCGATGTAATATTTAGATTTTTGAAGGATGTTTTCTGGTACCTGCTGCGGGAGGTGCTTGCGAGGATTTTCTATGACTCATCTAAGGCATTTGACAGCGTTTGCCACGGAACACTGCTGCAAAAACTTGGCGTGTATAGTTTTAGGGGTAAGGTATTGCAGTGGTTTGAGTCATTTCTTGGGAACTTTCTGTTGTATAAACGATTTGCCTTTAGTGAGCATTCGGGGGCATCTCACCCTCTCTGACGATTACACCACAATTTTGTGCCTTGACTCTGACATCAATCTGTTAAAGACAATGATGTGGTCGTCCTTCCTAAGATCAGGAAGTGGTGTGGTTCGAATTTCTTGTCCCTAAATGTTTCCAAACCCAACATTATCAGATTTAAGTGTGGGCTCGATGGCTTGGCCATTGGACCTACGATTTCATTGCAATCAATAGGTTTATTGAAGTGAAAACTGGGTGTGATTTGGGACTCGATGAAACGGAAACGACACTAAAAAGAGACGAACTTATAGATCTAGAGAGAATGTAGCCTGCGAGAGAGTGGGACAGAACACAATTATACAGTTGTTGCATGTTAGTTAAAAGTAAAAGTAAAAAGTAGTTCTCGTCCAATCACTGAAGTTAAGCAACGTCGGATGGGTGACTGCTTGGGGAGACTACGTACTGTTGTCATTATTGAGTTTAGATTTATGAAGGTTTCACTTCTACCGCGTGTCAACTGCACACATGATTTTTTGTCCTTAATATTCAATAATGACAGGTAATGGGTTAAAAGTTCAGCGGATCCACTAAATGAAAGTCGTCAAAACTTTTCAAAGGAATTAAAAAATAAAAACAAATAACCACTATGCATGTATCTCAGCAATTTATTCTACTACTTAACTATACAGCTGTACCGTTTCCAGTTTTGCAGAATACACTCCATATGCTTCCTAAAAATGCTTTTGTTATTAAAATATTCAGCAATTTAAATTTAGTTCGTGTAAAGAGCTTTTTAATCACTGAAAATATAAAGCTTCATTTACACTTCAAATTGCGGGGTTTATTTTGTTTTATGGGCGTTAAAACATGTTTCCGGTCCAAAAAAAAAAACACCCAAATCACTGGTACACGTCGGCTTAGTCTCAATAAACTAAACCTGTATGTAAATACTCTTACTTTTGTTTTATTGGCGTACACATAAGATGCATACTAACGAAGTGTTCTTTACTTGTTTGGGATGTTAAATATAGCTTACAGCCTAACATAACTAATGGAATTAACTATCCATTTATGTTACTTTAAAGATATGCATATGGTATTTAAGGAGTAGGTATAGTTGGACAAACTGGTTATTATGATGCTTATATTAACATATTGAGCCATTTTGGTAATAATCATATTTTATACTTTGAAGTGCAATTTTGAAATCGACCTTTGAACACATATAGCATCTCTTAAGTGAAATAATTTATTAATTGCCGCATCTAGTTTTGTTTTACAATTTGTTCTGTCCGTTTTAGAGCTACTTTTGATGTTATTGTCCAAAACCAGGAATACTATCAGTCATTTGATAAGATTTCGCTTTGTACGTATAATTATTCTTAACTTAAAGGTAGGTAATTATTATGTAAAATGTTAAAGCATTGCTCATCGTTAATGTCAGAACTTTTTAAGAGTTACACGTCTCCTTTAACCTCAATTGCTTTCAAAGCATCTGGAAAAAATATTCGTAGCAATACCATTCCAATCACTGTGGACCAAATTAAACTGGACCCTTTTTTAATGCTTAATAAATTTTTAAGATTTTTTTATTATTTTCGGTTATACCATGGCCTAAAATATTTTAATCAAAAATAACTGTGCAAAGCAGGACAACTTGAGAGGCGTACGGAAAAAGGGACATTTTTCAAAATTAATGTATTTCAGGTCCTTGCAAAAATCGGCCAAATGAAATAAAAATTTAAAAATAGGCAAAAAGATTTGAAAGGGTTCAGAGTATTGACCATTAAAAACCAGGTCAATACACACAAAGTTAAAATCGATACTCTAATTTTTGTAAAACCATGTCTTGTAGGTGGAATTAAATGGCAACCTTTTTAAATGCTTAATAACTTTTTATTTTCAATGATTTTTTTAACTATTTTTGGATATTATGTTATGGCCTAAGATATTTAAATCAAAAAGAACTGTGCCAAGCGGGTCATTACAGTGGTGTACCTGGTGGCATATACGTAAACTGCAGACGCGATAGGACCTCACCATAGGGCGACTGTAATATAAATGTAGTTGCTTTCCATGTGTTGGGTTAGTTTTGGTTAGATTTTGTTGGTTGCGTCCCCGGAGCGAGCGAAGCGAGCGAAGGGACAGGCATGAAGTGTTCAAATATTTGAGGACGAAACGTAACTGGGGTGTTATATCTAACATTTATATTACAGGCGCCCTATGGCGAGGATCTATCGCGTCTGCAGTATACGTATATGTTACTGGGTGGCCAACTAAGAACGGCACTGGCTATATCTTGAAAAGTAATTTTCGTAAAGACTTACGGTAAATAAAATTATGAGTAAAGCGCCGAAGGGAAAATGTTGGATATTATTTTTAAGTGTCCAAAATGGCCGCCAGGGGGCGTAATAGCCATCTTAAATTTAAAAATCCGTTTTTTGCAAAATTTTCTTAGATTAATGATAGTAAAATGCATTGCCATTTTAAGCCCGAGATAAATTCCATTCTTTTTTGTTGAACAGTTTTTGCTCCATCTCTTAAAGGAAAGTGGTGGGGGTATCCGAACATTTTCGGAAATAAATGTTAATAATTTCAAAATGGCTTAATGGATCTTAATAAGCTTGGAGGCGTTGAAAAGGGCTTCCCTTAGGCTAACAACCGTCTCTTGAGTGGGGTGATTGCGATTTCTTACCTAGCCGCTAGAGAGCGTTTTCTGACATAACCGCAAATAAATCAGATTTTCTTAAAAAATGGAATTGCAGTTATACCACTTTTTTTTAAAACAAAAGACACCCAAATAAGAGCCTAATATGTCAGTGAAAGCCGCATCTCGATATCTCTTACCTAACCTAAAATATAAGTAAAATAAATCAAAGCTCGAAAGAAAATATGATTTTGGGACATTTTTTCGGAAGACCCGTTGTTATTTAATCCTAATTATACTTATTTTATCACAACATATAATAATTTACTGCTAAAATACCAACATTATATTTAAAATCTCAATAATAATTAATATTCAGTCAATATGAGTGATAGCGGCAACAGTTACATTATCATTGCATTGCAAATACGCACCAAACTTCTACGGGTGGAAAATTCATATTTTTTTACAAGGCCTCCAAATTATCTGATACCGGTTGGCCAACGAAGAATGGCCGGCTATATCTCAAAAACTAGTTATCATAGAGCTTGGGGAAAATCGCTGGAAATTATTTTTGAGTTTCCAAAATGCCCGCTAGATGATGTAACAGTCATAACCAACTGTAAAATTAAGATTTTCGTCGTATTTTGACTGATTAACTGGTATCGAAAATATCTGCATTTTAATTCTAATACATCTCCTGATACTTTTTGTTTGCAGAACGAAAACTAATATTTGTTATATTTGATATTATTTTATTGTTGCAAATTTGTTATTTTTTATTTAAATTATTTGTTAAATAATAATATTTTTGTCAATGATCAAGTTCACTTGGGTTAGTGAACCAATAACGTTGGCAGATATCATAGAGTCCGGATGCATTCAATGATTAAAGTTGGAATTTCCTGAAGACCAGGCGGTTTATCGATATCAAACAAGTAATGCCTTTTTCCTTAAAAATAACCAGTTTATATAGATTTTTCAAAAACGCGATAAAGTTTTAAAAAACATCAATGCATCGTTGCCATCCCTAATTATCATTGCATTGAAAATAAACACGAAACATATCAAACACTTCTACAGATGTAAAATTCATATTTTTTTCCAAATAAAGCCCCATAAATATCTCATACACTATAAATAGATGCAATCTTAATATGATTGACATTTAGGTATTGTCATTATAATTTTTGCGATTTAGTTTTCTAAAGCATACTTGCTTTCTTTAATAAGTTCGAATTTTGTGTGGACCCAAGGACAACCAATATTCATATTGAATGAATATTGATTATTATTGAGATTTTAAATATTATGTTGATATCTTGGCAATAAAATAATATATATTTGTGCAAAATAACGATAATTAGGATTTAATAGCAACAGGTCTACCGAAAAACTATCCTAAAATCCGATTTTTTTTCGAGTTTTGATTCCTTTTACTTATATTTTAGGTTAGGTAAGAGATATGGAGATGCGGTTTTCACTGACATATTAAGCTTTCATTTGGCTGTCTTTTTTTTAAGTGGTATAGTTCCATTTAATTCTTTTGAGAAAATCTGATTTACTTACGGTTATGTCAGAAAACGCCCTCTAGCGGCTAGGTAAGAAATTGCAATCACCCCACTCAAGGCATAGTTGATAGCCTAAGAAAAGCCTTTTTCAACGACGGCAAGCTTATTAAGATCTGTTCAGCCATTTTAAAGCTATTGACAATTATTTCTGAAAATGTTCGAACACTCCCCACCACTTTCTTTTAATAGATAGAGCAAAAAGTGTTTAACAAAAAATAATCGAATTTATCTCGGCCCTAAAATGGCAATACATCCTACTATCTTTAATTTAAGAAAATTTTACAAATACCGGGTTTTAAAATTTAAGATGGTTATTACGCCCCCTGGCGTCCAATTTGGAAACTTAAAAATAATTTGCAACATTTTCCCTTGGTCGCTTTACGATAATTACGATAATTACTTTTCGAGACATAGCCGAGTGCTATTCGTCACTGAAAAGCAAATATTTGTTTGATAATGGCCAAACAAATATTTATTTGAATAAAAATAATATTTATTTGTTTTATTTTTAATATTTTCTTTGTTCGAAATAAATATTTATTCCGAACAAACAATAAGATTTTATAATCATTGTTCACATCAAACAAAAATAGCATTAAAACAAATAAAATTATTTTGAATCAAATAGGAGAAATTATTTCGTACAAATACCCAAAACATTGGTTTAAATAACCGACCTATTTAAATTAAAACACAAAGCTTTTGGAACAAAAATAACATATATATTTTCAAAAACCTTTGTGTTTGATTGAAATATGAGGTATATTTGTTCCAAAAGCTTCGTGTTTCAATTTAAATCGGGTATTTAAACCAATGTTTTGGGTATTTGTACGTGAATCAAATAATTTTTATTTTCTCAAGCCTTATTTTTATTTGAAATAACAATTTGATTAATTTGATTCAAATAAGCAAATTATTTAGTTATCAAAATCTTGCATTTCTAATAAATAAGTGTTTGTGTTTTAAATAATTGTATTTAGTTGACTGTTCAATGTTTACTTTTTGTGTTAGTGATGGCTTAAATAAAAAAAGAAGTTTTGGCTATTGTAAATATGTGTTGATTTTTCTAAAAGGACTATTTATTGACATTCAGTTAGATGAGTGATTAGAAGCCGGTTTCATTAGCAAATAAAAAAAGCTATAACAACTAT